>LJZU01000039.1:0-103802 GCA_001513805.1 Davidsoniella virescens
GGGGGTAGGCCAGAGTGAGGCGCTGATGCTACTTGTGTACGAACAAACAAACTGGAGAAGATATATATGTAGGCCAACCAAACCACGCGCAGTAAACTTCTACACTTCTACAGTCTGTTTGTTGCAATGTCCAAGTAGGGGTGTGTGATAAGGAAAAAAAGGTGACAAAGATTAGTCAACAGCAACAACAACAAACCAGTAAGAGTAAGTTTCTTTGTGGTCTTCAAACCGTTATATACTTTGGAAGCATCAGTTTGGAGAGTTTATTGGTGCTGATGAGAACCTAGGAGTTAGAGAAAGCATAGCTTATACTTTGTCTACTGAGAAAAAAGGGGATGATATTCATATGTAGATAACACATATAGATATGTTCGAGCTATTTCAAAGCTCAGCTTAGTGTAGATTATGTCATAGAAACAGGTTGGGACGGTTATGATACAATATGGCACACGAAGTACATACTAGACATGGTGGCTATTGCATCCTATGCCCGAGGGGGTGTATGGCAACACGTAAAAAGACAGAGGAATCATGTGGTAGTGTAAGGAAGAATAGTCAAGTATGGAGCAGCAAGATATCATTGAGAATTTGTAGAAACACCATCTAAGGCATCCTTGATACCGATGATGGGGTATATGTGTATAAGAAAGGAAAGAGAATAATTATATATAGTATGCTTGGGTTGGGTTGACAAGATGAACACTTACGACATGGTAGCAACTGACTCAACTCAACTGGGCAGCAATAAAAAAGATTACAAGGGTGGAGTGGTAGACAGTCTGTAGCTTGAATCAGTTGTAGTAGCTGTAGTTGTAGCGGTGATAGCTATTACTGGTAAAAATTCGAGGAAATCTCGGTGGTGCTGATAGCAGTGATATTTCCTAGGCGCAATATAGGCCGCAACGGCCTAGCTTGGAAAACGGACGGCGGAAAAGAAAGTTTTCAGGATAAATGGAGGCAACGGCGTTGGAAAAAAGAAAAGAAGATGGAAGAAAACAAGAGTTGCGAGAAGAAGAAAGAGCAGTACTGGTGTACAAAATACGGTGAGTGGCCGCCCATAAACTTCAGTGGTAACAGTGTCTTTCAGAGGATATGCTGCGCGGTTATGCTTTGCTGACTGACTTGTGCTGGTTGAACTAGCAGTGCATCAATGGTGAATCGTAGGTGGCAGTCAGTGTCAGACCACACGGCAATTTGTGAATGGCCGGGCAGCGAAGGCTTGGGCTGACCTCTTCAAAGCGTAGCGTGGACGAACAAAACGACGTAGCTTGCGGCACTATAGTGGCAGCAGCAGGACTAGAGTGATGACGGCAAATCGGACGAGAGGTAAACACAAAGCCGAGCAACACTATGAACAGGAGGTTAAGTTCAAATTGGAGATTGTGTATAGAAACAACGCGTAGTTTACGGGACAGCAAAAGCAGCCTGTGTTGTGTATGTGATGATAGTAGCTGGTGCAACACACGCTCTCTTGGCGACTATCGTAGACCCGTAGAGCAAACGAAGCGAGGCTCAACAAGATAAGTTATCAAGATTTCCTGGGACGAGATAGAAATGAGAGTGGAAAGAATATATCCAATCGAGTCAAGAGGTGGTGGAGAATGAGGGGAGGGGTTGAGATGAATGAATGTATGAATCGTCCACAACAATATTTTCCCCTGTCCTCTTTTTTTCCTGGTGATTTTTTCAAGTGAGGCCTGTCTAAAAAGAAAAAGAAAAAAAGAATAGCTAGCTAGGTAGGAAATAAATTGTGCGGGACACAACGCAAAAGTAGATAGACCTTTCCGGTGACTTCGTTTAGCTCTTGAAACAGTCAAAAGGAACGTAGTAGCAACAAAGCTATGGGCGGCGGCTAATGTTTTTTTTTGTTGACTCGTGGGTTAGATGGCTGAGCAAGGGTAAGATAGGAAGCTAGTTTATCTAGGCTTCCAGTTGTTTGATGTGTTCATTGCTTGATATAAGTTGGCTTCGGGCTGTTTATCGCTTCGATCTTCTCTCCAGGTATCGTGAAATATCGTAATTCTATCAGTTAAAGTCTTGCTTGTAACATTTAGAATTTTATGGGTGGGAAAACTATAAACAATAGCATGATTCAAAACAGCGTTGACTATGATTAGGGTTTGGGAAGAGGCAGCTGATGGAAGTGGCACCCATATGGCAGATAAAGCCCTGGAATATCCTTCGGTTACTGACATATTGGCCCTTAACCGGAGGCTATCCTCGCTGGCATTATATTCTGCAGCTTAACCTTGGAAACCCGAGACAGGGCGAAAGAAACCGGCACTCCGCGTTTGTCGTCGCTATTCCATTAAATAAGAAAGCAGGGCAAACAGAAAAGCATTCCCCCTTCTGATGTGCCTGTTATCCATCATTTTCACCCCTTAGCCTTGCTATGTTCAATACTGGACTAACTCGTGCCGATATTGCATCGCATACAGTGCACATACATTGTATACACATGTACCACTTCAAACTATCGGTAGTTTTTGTCGTTAGTGCTATCTGATTTGCTACCATTCGAACATACTAGTAATTGGACATCTAGAAGCAGTAAGCAGTATTATGTTTTTTGTTATCTATGGAATGAAGACCAGCCTCATATACAGGTCATATATTTGTCGTGTTGGGACATCATTGGACCATTCCATTTCTTGAACTGCATTCACGTTTCCTATAATATGTCTCTATTGTATGGTAGGCGTATTTTAGAATCGTATCTTTGCGCTGTTTATATGGCGTATGAATTGAGCCAGTGAAAATTTGTATATACGAGACTGTCTTATTCTTAAGTTGACTGAAACATGTCTATCGATTCTTCCAGCCTCTGTCATAAGTTGGACGTATTCCAATATATCATGGAACAATATTATAGCTCAATAGAAAGACAATTGTTATTACGGATTATAGATAATCTATATATAAATCTAGACACATACTAGATATCGACTTATCTTGGTTTGACTGAATACTACTGTAGGAATTAGAGCGATACTAGTCTGACTTTGACGGCGGTGAAGCCTTGCTAGCCATGTATAAATATAATGTGAGATGAAATCTCTATCTGCTCTCATTTCTCATTAGTAGCTAACCCCCAAAAAGAACAGTTCTATGCTGGCAAGAACTGGCATGCTTGGGCACCTATGATGTGATTTTACATGAAGCTCTGGGCATTGTGTGGTACCTGTAGAGTTATATACGATGGCTTTAAGTATACAATTTTTCGCGCACATACGCTGTCAAACACTTCTCCTCATTTCAATCTATCCTTGCAACCGCATACTACACTATAGCAGATGTGGTGTACTGGGGAAATATCTACTATTATGTCATGTGGCAGCTAACAGCACCTCAAGCTGCTAGATTCATAGTGTTAACTGCTGATTCAATGGAGGAGATGATGTTGGCGGGTTAGCTGTGATAGTCAGTTTGCCACACTATTTTTAACAATCCATAGTCTCACTCTTGTGAACAAAAGAACAGAGCAGATATGGCAAAAGCCGACAATCCTTATTTTGGGCGCTAGATACAGCCGGGGCGCTATCGCATAGGTCACCAAGAAGAAATATGGTTGGTTAGGCCATGTCTTTTCAGGACAAAGCAATTTTTCTATTCAAAGGGTCCTGCATTTTTGCATATTCTGATTGTTCCCTCTACTTTATTTACTCAGGTGGAATGTGCCCCTCCATACAACTTATGAATAGCAAGTATCCGATTAATTCATAGAAGACGGCTGCAAACTCTATATCTCACGCGTGTTGCCGAGGATTTTTTTTTTTTAAAAGTGTGGCTGAATTTTCTCCGTCACTCAAAATACCTTCTCTTCTTCTTTTGTTCCTACTTACCAGTTATCTCCTGGCCAACGCTAACGCCATTTCTCAAGTCTGTCTGTGTAGCTTGGATATGTTGATACTGCTGTTTCTAGCAAAACATGCTAGCTATATCGAAAGAAGAAGCGGGGTCAAGCTTGTTTACATCATTGCTTAAACTCAATTCCTTGACTGAGACGAGACAGAAGATATATGTGGCGTTGCGTGTGGCGCTGTCAACCCCACTCAACATCACTTTATGTACTCTGTGATTGCCTGTCCCCAAAAAGACCCCGAGCGTAACCCTACTTTGTTCGTCTCGTCTCAGCACCTTGCTATGGCTAGACTCTATCCATATCTCACTAGCCATGATACTTTGCCGTTCTGGACCCTATAGCAAAATCTAGACTTTTGCGACTAAGCTTGTGCTTATGCAAAACTCAGGTAGCTTCGCGTGCAGGGATTCATGTCATGTGCACTCATCTCATAGGCACTATATACTTGTTTTCTACTATGTTCTCTTGCCTTCTTGCTGCTCGAAATAGTCGACTGAAAAAAGTAACAAAAATCTACGATAATTCGCAAATGCTGTGGCTCCGATGGGTGATCAAGATCCCTTCGAAATCCTGTTTCGCGGAACGCTCGTCAGCTGGCCTAGAAATGGGGCAAGATCCTACAGAAACCTTCTAGGAAAGACCTGTATCTTTGCTTGACCATGCATGCAGATATACTTTTTTTCTTTCATGGTACACTAAACCATATCCCAATAATCTGGGTTGTGAGATCGATCACCATGAGGAACACTTACACGGATATACATATCTGTATGTATTTGTACTATACAGTAGTGACTGACACGGTCACTCGACAGGCTCTTGTGCTCTTTGTTGTTGCGTCAACTTATGGAACAAATACTACTCTAACTATTGGCATCGGACACTAGCCGGTCTACAATAGTTAATATCGTGCTGTACCGAGAGCCGACTATAGCAATAATTGCCTGTATTTGTTGTTCATTGCTGGCGCTGAACCAGACAAAGGTGATGCCTGTGGCCATGATTTTTTTTATAATTTTAATCCATTAATCTTATTGAACTATCTAGAGCTATAAAGATGTTGAACTGCTATTTTTTCTTACACCCGTCTACCTGAAGGGTCAAGGATATACCCCAAGACTACCTGCCAAATTTCCGCCTGGTTGGATCTTTCCCCGCTGAAGCAGGGTGTTGGGCTTACCGGAGCAGACATACTTCTGTTATGTTAGTAGCAAGTTTCATCATCTATTGCATGAAGCCACAGAATCTGGTGAGTTTCTTGTTCCCTGGTAACAGAAGAACATAGATCGGTTTGGCATCCCTGGTGGACCAAGGACATGTTATGGTTTCTCTAGGCAAGATATTTTCGGAATCTAAGGGCCTGTGGAAACTCAGCAGGCCCATTCATTATGGTGGTAGAAGTATAAGAAAAAATATAACTATGCATATATACAAACTACATCGTAATGTTTGAAGCCCTTTTTCCTGTAGCTCTTGTTGAGCAAAGAAAAGGCCACTCTTTCTGCCTATAGGAACTACAAGTGAAGCACAAGAATGCCGTCATCAACAATTTGTCGCCACAAATGCTGTTTCTTTCTCCCTCCTTGATGTGCTTGAATGAAACTGTTGGACCACTATCGTCAACGCTACCCCTAGCCTGGGAAAAAACGGTTCTGGGGCTTAGTTGTAAGTTAGGCTTTCTAGGATTATTCTACAGCCCCGTCAGTATGTAAAAAAAAAACCACAACCGGCGTCATCCGTCTCCCCAATGCGAAAAAAAAAAAAAAGACAGCCACAGACAAAATTAGCCATTGATATCACACGGAATAACCGCACTGACCTGCCATTCCTTAGCCGGGCCTCAACTTTCAATGAGGTGAGGGCAACTTAGCAGTTTCTCCCTTCAGCGCTGGTCTACAGTCTGCCTTCGACTGTGTCGGCTCTGGTTGGGCACTTGGGTGAGCATCTAGTATAATCTAGAATGGTGACCCGTAGTTGGGCACCAAGAAGCTACCCACCGAGTCAATATAGAATATAATCACAGGATCACAACACTACACGCCCCTTCCTCGATACTACTATTAGAATAGTATCTTTGATTCGCTGATTCCAACCTTACTAACAAGAATATACCTCACTTCTAGGCGTGATCCAATGACTTGTATGTGTTATGAAAGCATCAATGTGTTACATATTACTATAGAGAGTGCTGCTATGCTAGCTTTTATAAGATAATTAGGGTGAATCTGGTACCGTTAGTATAATGATGTTACAACACTGTATGTGTAGCGCAAGCAAAATAGTTTTCATACTGAACAAACAGAGAATCTTGTATTTACATGGTATTATGGAAGCTGCTACATGAATCCCTGTCTGGCTAAAGACTAGGTTGTCGGTTTGTTGTAACATGTAATTGTAATATTGCTATCGAGTTGATACTATCACGCCCCTAAATGAAGTCGTGAAGGCAGATTCCATACAAATACTATATATGCGATTGTGGGGGAATGCCCATGAAACTTTTGTGCATATAAATATCAGACGGCAAGCTTGATATCCTCCATGAAACCTTTGTGGCATACAAGATTTGTACAAACATAGGTAACGGATGGGGAATTACAAAACATATCACCTGCTCTACTTTCACTACAACTAGTCTACATGCATAACCAGTGCTCCGTTCCCTTGGAGTTCTGCTTCTTCTTCCACTACAATTATATCTACGTAGTATACTTTGTGCATAGTTCTATATGCTTATGATAGTAGCATTACTGACTAGTTCGAGGTAGCAATATGTGACTGCCTATATTACAGCTGAACGGCCTGTGGTTTAGACTTGCATCCTCTGGAACATTGGAAAGAAAAGTCTAGCCCGCTCAATAATTGTACCCTTTTTCTTTCGATCTTGGTCTAGTTTTCTGATCAACGCTGGACAATTCCCTTTTCTGACACACACTAAAGTAAAATTTCCTCTTGACTAGTTCTCCATTACTGTATATATAGGTTATCGGTGACTCTGGATGTTGAGGCAGAGTTGTAGATGATATGTACACACAGTTGCGTTTGCTCTTAGCGTTTTTGCTCGTTGCTACCAAAACCAACCCCTGTTGATAAGTACAAAAGGCACGCTTTTGTAGAAGTGAGGCTGTCATTCATATGGATAAATCACAAGGTCTTTGCAAAACTACATACAGATAGGCACTGCTGATATGCACTATGTATAAGTAAGAAGATGTGCTTGTATGTACGTATGTACATAGTATTCAAGCAGCGAAGCCACAGCATTTTGATCTCAGACTCTAATCACAAATGTCGGTGAGATTTGACCACCTCATCTAGTCCACCTGCATGCTGCATATAAAACTCTAGGACAACGCAATCAAGCAATACCCGGCCATCTGAATTTTCGGCTGTTCTCAAGTCTACAAGAAAATCTACTCTGTTTTCTACTAGTTTGATACAAAAAAGAGATAAAAATATAAAAATATAAAAATATAAAAATATAAAACAAGTGACAGATAGCATAGTTTTATGACTACAAAGGTAAACATCTAGATGTCTAGTAATATACACGATACTCCACATACTGGAGAAACTAATGTCAAGAAGTGATGATAAGGAAGAAGGAAAGGACTCGAAAACAGATATAGTCACTTCATGCACAGATGTATCACGCAGTTGTCAGTTGATTCTTGCTGATAAACGAAAAAAAAAACACCCCGAAAATAGAGCAGACAGATACCCCCGGTATAGATCTTGGCCCTTGGATGGCTGCAAACAAGGGCCCAGGCCCTGTTCGTCTTCGGCTCGAAGAACCTCATGTGCCTTAGCATATTGAAGTGACCTACTCAAGCGATATGCGTGTATAACCTACATACATAATGCATTTGTAGTTGTATCAGTATCAGTATAGCTCTCCAAGTCCTCTTCGTATATTGAATCGTAATGTATCATGTACGTACAACACATAACACAACTATATCTGTATAGTACACACCCTCTCCTCTTTTCCCTTGCTTTCCTCCTACCGTAACTGAGTCGAGTAGTTAGTTCTTCCGATCTATCTTCCCAGGCCGTTGGTCTCCGCTCCGCGCCGTCTGCATACTTGTCGAGCTTATAAATATTCAATGATTTGATGCATTTACGGGCTTATTCCTTAGTAGTTATGAATATATCTCGTTTATATACGTAAATATGTGTATATGAGAATCCTTAGTAATAGAAAAAGAGAAATCCGCCATGTTGTGTCTGATAATGAACTGCCCATGACCCTATATTCCTGATGCAAGAAGTTATTCAAAGTAAGCTCTGTTTCCCAAACTTGTCTGTATGCCCATTAGAAATGGTATGATCCATCTTAGAAATAAGCTCCACATTGGGCTTTAATAAGACATGGACATGCAAAGAATTGGTTCAAATCATCAAGCCATATATATCATCACATCATTTCCAGTACAGTAAAATAAAGGCTTAGATATCACCATGAAGAATTTTCACGGACATTGGTTTAGGCCTCCAAAGAACTTTCCGTATACTTCATCACTACTCATCAAGCCTGCTTCTCTCACACGTAATCTCGCCCTTTCTTGCACTTGTCTGATGAGCCGTGATCAGATAGTCGGGCATTATATGTGGGGTGGATGCCCTTTGAAGCGAGCTTTCAAAAACAGCCCTATATAAGGCTGTTTGAACTGCTACCACTACGCGATTTCACGGGTCTTGGTCCGGAAGTATTGATGCCTAGTATCTGCTCCATCATCACGGGCAACTAGCAATGTTATATTAGTCCAATCACTAAATGTAACTTTCAACTCATGAACGTCGTCTAGAAACCTAATTATGTATGATTGGTAGTAATGTACGTTCCTTTGATCCATTATGTTATGTATCGGTATGTACGCCTAAAGAGCATTTCCACCATTCCACATCCCGCATGATATATATCGTTTTGTTGTTTCACCAATGATGGCCGTGTCTCAATGGTCGTTGTATATCTTGTTAAAGCCCAATGGTCAGTCTCTTCTGATATACCATTACAAACACCCGGGATACCCAGCCTAACATGATAACAGTTTATATACGTCATACAATTAACAAGTCCGTTACCCGGCCGAGGCTACCTTATGGGTGCTCAATAGAGATGGTTACAGGAGAAAGCCTTACGTACACACACACACCCTCGCATTCTAGGCTGAAATCTATCCGTAGATCTACAGCAGTCATTGCAGCACCGCAGCTACCAACTCATCACCTGACTTGCTTCGACTCCGACGCATCAAGCAAAGCTTTAGCTGCGTCTATCTCATTAGGATTGTAGCCCTTCCAGGCAGATTCTCCAGCCTTAAATCGACGCACCATCTCAGCGAGCTTACCCATAGCTGCCTCATTGAGTGAAACTATGGTTTTAGGATCTGCGATTTCTAGAGGTTCATCCTTCTTGGCAGCCTTAAGGTCTACTGGGTTCTTTATCAGATAGCTCGTAACCTGTTTGATGTGTTAGTTATGAAAATTCAGAACAAACATGTTTGGACTATGAAGGTTTACTGCTTGAACTTACTGTTACAAGGCCATAGTAGCCACGGAGGTAGTTGTCACACAACTCGATGCTACGGCAAAACCGCTTGACTGACTCAGCAAGATACTTGGAAGCAGTAACTACGTCGACGCTTTTAGCTGTCGCACCCATGAATAGGATCTCTCCTAGTCGAGCATACATCTATTATACATCGATTAGCAAAACATATTCGGGTAGATGTAGAACAGCCTCGAATGAATTGGCCTACATTCCAGGCATTCGGCGCTAATATTAGAACCTCTTCTAGGGCGTAGATAGCTTGAGGATAGAGTCCTTGTGAAACGTAAAGATCTGAAAGCTCGGCCCATGCTTCAGCATCTGTGGGCATGATCTTTAGAAGCTCAGTGAGATATGCGATCGCCTCAGAAGCACGGCCTATTGACCGAGCCAGGGCAATTCTTCGTTTAGCAATGGGCTACAGTAATATGATGTTAGTCTACGGTTGGCATGGTGCTTTTGGTGTCATGATACATACAATGTTTAGGCTTACGCCCTGTGTTGAGGTGAGAATTTCAAAGTATTCGACCATGATTTTGTCAAGTTGTGCGTTTGTAGTAGCTTCTGATTCCTTGACTAAGCCCTTAAGAGCCATGATTCTTTCGTTATCATCGCCGAAACGTTCGACTAGACGCTCTAGTATCTTTTGTGCTGACTTGTCGTCTCCTGTGCGTAGGCAGGCTACCAAAATGTTTTCATATGCAATCCAAGTCTCGGGAGTCTCAGTCAACCCAAGAATGGCGGCTAGTGGCGATGATGAGTAGGCTTTAGGGTTGCTTGTTAGAAACTTGGGCGCCTGTTGGGCCAATTTCAATATGTCTTCGTGGGACAGAAGGCCGTTCGGCCACACTAATGATGGAGCCATCTGTGATTATATGTGGATATGTATGATGGAAAGGTGTATGTTGGAATAGAAACTAGAAGAAACAACGTATCTGTTCAATGACATTCGATGAGTCAAGAATTCGGGGTAAACAAAATGAGATTATGGGTGAAATCGTGAAAAATTATAGCCAGCGATTGATGTCGTTTAGCACTCAAAGCTTACCGAACAGGACAGCTTCAGCTTACCGGCCAGTTTGCTTCTGATAGGTTGAAAGCTAGACTGTCGTTATCCCAGCGAAAGCAATACTTATCTGCCGATGATTAACCGGAAATCTATGAGCCCCACTACCTCCCCCCCACTTTTATGAAATCGCATCTGCAAAGTCTTTAAAAGCCGGCGCACATGAATTTTTTTTCTTGACCTTTGCATCTTCTTCTCTATTTTCGATCTCTCTCTTCTCACTTCTTGATAGTTCTTGGTTTTCTTCTTCTCTTGATTGAGAAGACTCAAGCCATGAACTCTAGAATATCAACTATCTTCTTGCTTCCAAGATGAGCACTCCGGCGCCTGTTGAGGAAACTAAAGTTCCCGCCAATGCTACCAGTCTCGAGGCTGTAGCTGCGGCTCTGAGCCTTGATGGCTCTCCATCCACCGTGTCGGCTCCCGTTACTAAGGATGTCAAGTCTGCTGTCACTGAGACCTCTGTTGTTGGTGCCTCATCTGAAAAGAAGGTCTCGCCGGTTGAGGGCGAGACTACACAAGTCCCCCCTCATCGATCACACGATCCCAACAATAACCTCAAGCGCAGCGACCCATTCCAGTTTGGAAGCCGCTATTTGAACGAAGGGGACGATGTCTTCGAGTTCAACGCCTGGGACCACGTCGAGACTGATGATACCTATAAAGAGTATGCTGAAGAGCAAATCGAAAAACAACGTCAGTCCCCAGTCTCAGACTTCGATAAGCGTAAGTTTTCTTCATTTACCACTACACTCTTTCTCCCTTTGATGTGTGATGATTTCACAAATATAGCATAGTTCATCTGATTCAAAATGATGACAACTGCACCTTTTAGTCTTTCGCTCCCATCTGACTCTGCATCAATACCTTTCCTTTGACTAAACCATTGTTGTTGAGAATCATCCAGCTAATAACTCACTCAGAAAGATTCAACAATGACCCTGCAAAGTGGTGGAACTTGTTCTACAAGAACAACACTGCCAACTTCTTCAAGGATCGCAAGTGGCTACGCCAGGAGTTTCCTGTACTTTCCGAAGTGATCCAAGAAAATGCCGGCCCCAAGGTCGTGCTTGAGATTGGTGCTGGCGCTGGAAACACCGCCTTCCCTCTTCTTGCTGCCAACGAGAACAATTCACTTCGTATCCACGCCTGTGATTTCTCCAAGAAGGCTGTCGATGTTATGCGCTCTCAGTCCACCTATGATACCGCTCACATGCAGGCCGATGTGTGGGATGCCGCGGGTGACGAATTTCCGCCTGACCTAGAAGAGAACAGCGTCGATGTTGCTATACTCATCTTTATTTTCTCTGCCCTATCACCTTCCCAATGGGCCAAAGCTGTCGACAATGTCAGTCGTCTAGTCAAGCCCGGTGGCCACGTATGCTTCCGCGATTATGGACGTGGAGATTTGGCCCAGGTTCGTTTCCGTAAAGGACGCTACATGGAAGAAAATTTTTATGTGCGAGGTGATGGCACTCGTGTCTACTTTTTTGAGGTGCAAGAGCTAGAGAAGATCTGGGGCGAGACGTTCAAAGTTGATAATCTTGCTGTTGATAACCGGTTAATTATCAACCGTGCTAGTAAACAAAAAATGTACCGATCCTGGATTCAGGGTCGGTTCACAAGAAAAGAATAAATATTAAGTATCAAGCAAAGACATTCGCTTGATATCTATCTATAACGTGACAATGATAATTACGTGTTTGTGTAAACAAGAATACGTATCAGAATTGTCTATAAGCTTTTCATTATGTATCGCAAGTACCATCGCAAGTAGAGCCTAAGACTCTCTAACTATCACCATGTTCTGAAGCCACCATGAAGCTCTCTGGGGAAGTTGAACGGCTTCCATCAACTAGTAGCAACTCTCTCAGGTTATCCAGCTCTGAATCGGAGATGCCGGCCTTTCTCAAGAAGTTATGCACACCACCGTGCTTTTCTTGGAAGTACTCGGCTATAGCCTCAACCATGTCTTTAGCTGTTCGTGCAAACTCGTCAGTGAAGCCATGCTGTGTTAATTTTGCAAGCTTTTCAGCACGCTCGGTCGTGATCTCTTGGTCTGAGAGCCGATAGTCGCTATCGATGGCGGCCAAAGGGCAGTCAATAGCCAAGAGTAAAATAATTATCACTAGACCAGTACGATCTTTGCCTTGGGCGCAGTGGACAAGAATTGGCGTCGAATCGGTAGCTAGTAAAGATCGTACCGACTAAAGAGATGAGCTGTTAGATATCGAAGTCAACACAACTTATTAGAGTGGGTGGGTTGCATACTGCGGCGATCTCGGGTTTAGAATAATCTAGACCATGGATTGTAAGACGAGTTAAGCCCCAGGGGACCAAAACCTTACGGGCAATAAACTCTTTGGCTTGCATGAAGCCACCGGTTAATCCAGCCCATATCAATTGTCTACGGTGTGGATATAAATCAAGGGTTAACGAGCCGCGTCTAGGGTTATAGTGATGACGCAACGAAAGCGATATTCTCAGATAGTTGGTGGTTCCAAAGGATAACTCACAAAATTTCTAGAAATGAAAGCTGAAGTAGAATTTGCACTTGATGCCATCGTGACGGCATACGTATATTTACGTATTCCACGTCCGGGATCTTTGATGGTAGATTATCTGTTCTTGGTACAATCTCGGATCTGGCAGCATAGAGAGAGTGTTAACTTAAACTTGTCAAGAAAGTTTGGATACTACAGAGGCTTACCGAGAACGCAAGTCCAAGACGGTGCTTATGCCAAAGGTCTCAGCTATGAGAACACGGTCTTTGGGCGTAGCATCATCTATAAAGTTGAAAAGTTAGTATGTTTCTCTTTTTACCAGATCTACATATGATCATAATCACTCTGCAAAATCATACTACATACCTAATCTGGCAGATCGATACAGGACTCCCTCACGGAGAAATCTAGATATTGTATGATTAGGGTTAGTACATAGAGATGAATAACCGAAATAGGCTTATTTGCAAAAGAAACAGATGGGGAGAAGGAACGGTGGAAAAGGTCAAGAAAAGGCCTAGTAAATTCAACCATGGTCGGATTTGGAAGCGAGAAGTTCATACGGTCTACCTAGGTAGTTGTTTACTGCGTGAGCCACGTCACGAAAGTTCAAGATCGACTCGGGCGTCTGAATGTCTTGTAGCGTGACGGCCGATGAAGCAAACGAATTCGCCATGATTTATTTGGTATACGTGAGGCGGTCAATATATACCAAGTCGAGTCGTAGAGAAGGAAAGAGAAGAGGCCTTGAGTTTTGAGTCTGAATATCATTGAGCTCAGTCTGCAAAATGTCTTCAAAGAATGAAATGGCTTCCTGAATGTATATATCAGTGATTTGCCCAGTGTAGGAGAATAATTCCCAAAACAAGTTGAAGGCTCTTCAAAGTGTAAGGAACTGTAAAAAGGACAAGGAGGGTTTGTGAAATAAAGAAAACATTTTTCTCACAAATCACTCAAGGCAATCGTGTGGGTAGGTAGTTGTGAATAACCATTTTTCTTCGATACGGATAATTCAGGGACAAAGATATCAATCACAAGAACATGCCAAGATGTTACAATGCGTTTTTCATTACTCTCGGTATTTACGATGTACTCTTCTGACCGAGAGTAAGACTTCTTAACGAGTCAAGCCGACTGAGTTGTTGCGAAACCGCAAAACGACGCATCAAAGCACATTCAACACCCAACTTTGCCGGACGATGAAACTTGGAAAAGGCTTGAGAGGGGACAGCAATCACTTGTATATTGCATTTAATCAACGCGATACAGTACTGAAATAACAGCAAATATCTATACAGTGGATATTCCTCCGCAGATCATTCAAAGTCTCAAGATCGACAAAATCCGAGGCCATCGTGAAGCAACAAACCCTAGACAGCACATACCCTGACGATCCGCCAACTTACAATTCATGAGATCCTTTTTCCGTTTCAGTACACGCCTCACGGGGAAACCTTGCTTCACTAGAGCTACACGATATAGAACAATATAGAACATACATGTAAATGACGGCATTAAAATCATCAGTAGCAGGAAACTCCGCTTGCGGTGTCTAGATTAGCAGCGGCTTACTAAGCCTCTTCTAGCAATTTCATGGCTGAGTAAAGCATTGAAGCTAACGATAGCACATTGCACTAAAAGTGACGTCAGACAGGACTAAGCTAGAGGGTTTAATCGAGAACGAAGTCTGTTAATCGGGGAGCCGATAACTACCTGTGTATGCTTAGACGAACGACATCTGCCGTTCTAGTACTAGCCTCGATGACGCTGTCGTCAACTTTACCGCAAAAAGCTCGTTCCAAGACCAGAGCAGATAGGGACTTGAAGAGGCGGACCTGGCTTGTTCGGCATTTTTAAAGTAGATTTTGCCTCTGGGATGAGTTCTTGAGGCGTTAGGTACATCACAAGACATGAAAGTGACTTAGTCTCCAAAGCTTGTTGCAAAGTTTTACGCCTAATTGTAGGTATCTACATCTGGGACAAGATGTACTATGTGCAGAATCCGGAAGCTCAGCAGATCACCCAGCGAGCAAGCTTTGCCTGCGAAAAGAAATAATCTCTTCTCCTGTGAATAATTCTAAATCACCTCTGCTTTTTCCACTTCTTTTACTCTTACTCTTACAAACTACGCCGAGTTTGTCAACGATTGTGAATCGTGAACCTCGAGTTGTTGCTGCCTAAGCCAGATCAAACAAACTACGTCTCGCGCCAGACGAACCTTATTTCATCAACACTCAACTAGGGACCTATGGCTACTCGTAAGTCCACCATACTATCAAGAAGTAAATGCTGTCGCTACTAGCTAACAAATTTCTATCTCATAGCCCGTAACAAGAAGGCCCCGGCCTTCACCGGTGCTGGTGTCACATCTGACCATTGTGCTGCCGCCGCACAACATGGCTGGGCAAACTACAAGTCGCCAGAAGCTTACCGCTCGACTTCAGACTTTTCTATGGCTGCTGCCACGCTGGTACTGAGCCGTTGTGGTACTCCGCGTTCCGCTACGCCCATCGATAGCAATGGTGCTGCTGCTGCCAAGTTTGTCACCTTTGGAGCTACCAGTGACACTGCGTCTCCTTCACGTCCGGCTCCTAGCCAGCGCCAGAGCATCATTAGCACTGCCGAAGTTGCCTCCTATGGCAAGGACAAGGAAGATTGGTCTATGTCGGCCGCTCGTGGTGCGCTGGAGAAGTCTTTTATCAAACCGCGCTCGGAGCAGCCCAAGAAGCAGCAGAAGATGCAGAAGGCTCCTGCAATTTCCGAGAATGCCCTTAGCGCCGCCATAGTTGCTCACGCGCCGTACTCAGGTAGTGCTCTACGTAGCAGCTCATCGTCAGGCCGTGCGTCTTCGGGCTTTTCGTCTCTTCCGCGTAGCATGTACTCTGCCTCGGCTCTCAGCAGTAGCGGTATCGACGACGATAAGCTGCACCATGATCAGCTTCATGCCTCCGCTGTTGCTATCGCCCAGCAGATGTTCGCTGCTCAGCAGAACGGCAGCAGCGGTAGTGGCGTCACCGGCAGCGCCTATAAGACCCCACAAGACTCTCTTCATGACAAGGCCTGGAAACTCGCACAGGAGCGTATGGCGCAGATGGATGATGGCTCGACAACTGTCCGTGATAGTCAGCAGTATTACATCGCTAAGGACCGCGCAGGTGGCCGCAAGTTCTCGCGTCTAGGCCAACACAACAATGATGCTGGCTCGGACAGCGAAGCTGAAGAGGTCGATGGTGGTGAAGCAAGCCATGCTTGCTCCATCTTTGCCAAGAAGCTCTCTGACTCGCAGTTGCGCCAGCGACAGATGGAACGTGACACCCTGATGGCTGCCGCGCGCCGCAATGTTCAGAACACACTGGCTAATATCGACGAGGAGGCTATGGGCTCTACGGGCCGACTACGGCCACGCCATGTGACCGCATGGGAGGCCAAGAAGCAGAAGAAGACCGCGGACCAGCCTCGTCGCCCTATCGATCTAGACAGCAACGCACCGCTACCATCAAACGACCAGTACAACATTGGCGGTGGTGTTCTAGTGCCCAAGGATGATGTCACGGCCCTGGCCAACCGCAACTTGGAGCCTCTATTCACCGAAAATCGCGAGACTGCCCGAGCAGAGCGTGAGCGCAAGGACAAGCTGCGTGCCGAGGAGGAGGCGCGTAAGAAGGAAGCCAGCGACGAAAAGGCCCGCAAGAGCAAACTGAGCGAGATTGGCAGCATCTTCAGCAGCAAGAAGAAGAGCGAGGAGAAGCAGGCTAAGAAGGAAGAGAGGGAAAAGCTCAAGGAGCAGAAGCGTCAAGAAAAGGCCGAGACGAAGGCTGCCGGCGAGGCTATCAAGCTGACTGTCGCCGGTGCTGCCGCTGGTGCGTTGGCTACAGATGCGACTAACAAGGTAGTTGAGAACATCCCTGCCAAAGTCCGCGCTAATGACGCCGCCGAAGTTGCCGATGCCGCCGAGCAGGCAGACGCTACCAAGAAGGCTGAGGACAAAGCTATTGCCAGCCAGGCGGGCGTCTTCGATGCCGTCTCGCAGCCTTCGCCACAGGAAAAAGCAGATGAGGATCTAGCCATGTCGTCGACCGTGTCACCTGACGAACTCAACGCTTTCCCCGCCATTCCTGGTACTGGCTTGTCGCCTATCAGCGAGACCTCGATGCCCGAAGACTCTTTCCTTGTAAGCCCTGATCCTGCGGAAAACGTGACCGTTCCGCCCGGCGCTGCCATTGTTGGCTTCGGATACGATCGCCCGGAATCCTCTAGTCACAAGGGCCTTGATATCGACAATGAGAACCCCCGCCAGTCTGTCATCGATGCGTCTACCGGTGTGCCTATCCATCCGCTCAAGTCAAACCCCGCCATCGTCGGAGGTGATGACCCTGAGCAGTCTGAGAAGGATACCTCCGAGTCTGCCCGGGCTCCTCCGGCTGCCGTTGGTGCCATCGGTGGTGGCCTGAGCAACTCGGCCCTCCAGCGTGACCGTGTCGCCGCTTCTGGAACTCCTGCCCATCACGAGGATGCGGCAATCCACGAAGAAGGCTTCGAGAGTATTCCGTACAGTTCTCTGGAGGCCCGTGATGCGCGCCGTGAGGCTTCGCTAGAACGTGAGCGCCAGACTTTGATCAACTCTGAGTCGCAGTCATACCTGACCGAGCGTCGCCGCCAGGCTTTCCGCGATGGCGTCGAGATCCCGCCCGAGAGTGAAGCGTCGCCTGCTGATCGCGTGCGTAGCTGGTTCCGCTCGCATGTGCGTTCGCGCAAAGACATTACCCAGGTCGGCACTCTAGACAACAGCGACATGCTTGTTCCCTCGAGTGATCCTATCGAACATGGCTTTTCTGATGGCGTGAGCCATGTCCCTACTGTTGCGCCTGCCGCAGCTACGACTAGAGCTTCTTCGGGCATCCCAGTTGGCCCGGGAGATACAGCTTCTGAGGCTGCTTCAGATAGTAAGAACGCCAATAAGAAGAAGCGCTCGAGCTTTCTGGGCAAGCTAACCGGCACTGAGAAGAAGACCGACGAAAAGCGTGAGTTCGTTCATGAGGCTGATGATGGCCGTCCTATCCCAAGCCATCTCAAGGCCAATGGAAATTCTGCTGGTAATGTCGAGGAAGCTGATGATAGGCCAAGTCGCTTCAAGGAAATCATTCCTTAGATAGGTTGTTTTGTTTTTTAATTTGACCCTCTTAGACCGTTGTCTTGTCTTAACTCTTTCAATTAAATCTTTGGGGCGATATCTCGAGGTCATCGTTGACGATGCGTGATCGTCGTTGGATCCTCAGAGTCAAGAGTGAGGCTATTCTTGTGCTACCTTCTACTTATGAGTTACTTTAATACTATGCTGTTTAATCTTGACTCAACTTCACTGCATGTCTGTCTTGATCCTGTGCTATGTTCACTGAATCCCTTTTATGGTATCTCTTGTCGATTAATGGTTTGCAACTTGAATCACGTTATCCTAAACTTTAGTGTAGTGTTTACTTCATTATACGTCATGAGCGGTCTTGCTATGGACCTGTATGTTGTGTATCTCATCTTCCTCTCTCTCTCATTAGCTGCAATAAAACCCTAACCCTTCACTGGATACTGTGGCCTGCCCTTAATCCTTCTTGAGAGGCAGTATCGTCTCACGAATGCCATCTTTAGTGATGACCATCATTTGTAGGCCATCACCAACCTCGATATGTCTCTCAACGGCACCATCGAAGGCATCCTTGACTAGGCGTTCGACATCGTCAAGCGGTAGAGGCTTGCGCTCACGCTCTTGTAGCGCATGGCCAATGCCGCTGCCAGGCACGTACTGGTTCTTGAAGTTGACCTGGTTGTCTAAGAAAGGCATGATCAGGGAGCCAGCCGCACCACCGGCACGGCACTGCTCACGCTCGTATGAGCCAACAGGATCGTATGAGTAGACAGCACCGACACCGTTCTCGTCCAGACCAGCTAGAATGGCATGGGTATAGTAGGGGAAGAAACGCTTCTGATACAGGATAGTTGACAGGCGCTTCGCACAGGCATTGACTGTCATGGGCTTGCCGTGGCGGTAGCGGTACATCTTGCAAACCATGTCGAGACGGTCGCACAGTGCGGCACCATCAGCAGCGTAGCCAACCACGGTTAGCACCATGGTAGCATCGTCTTGGGAGGCAGTGGTGCCGCCAATACGGAAAACCTTGGGGTGCATCCGCGAGTTGATGTTGTAGCCGGCTGTGTGTCGAGTATCGCCGGCCACAATGGCAAAGTCAGCGCCGGCAATGGCCAGGGTAGTGCCACCGTTGTCGGTATAGCTAGACAAGGACAGAAAACTGATGTCAGAACAAAAAGTCTAGAGGAACTTGGAACGGCGCAGATGCTTACGGGTAGAAGCCATGGCGCTGGCGGAGGCCATCGTTGGCCTTCTGAGGAACGTCAGAGAACGAGTAGTTGGGCCCGTTCAGGACCGGGTTCTGGCTGAACATGGCCGACATGATAGTAGATAAACGGCGGTTCCAGTTGGAGAATCAATGGCGTGATGAGTCAATGGCACTAAAAAGTCAAGAACAGCGGGATTATTGGTGATAGATGTGAATTATCGAAGAACTGTGAAGCTATAGAGTGAACAAACAAAGCTCGATTAAACTTCTAAAGCATCTAGGAAGCCAAGCTCTCTATAGTTACAGATTGCGTTGGCGGCTGGCAGCCTTGCTAGGCCTTTGACGTTTGAATGTTACCTTTGCCGTACTTGACAGCTGCCTGCCAGCTGTCTCACAGTGGCCATGTGTAAGTGGTGGGGGTTTCGCTTCCCTAGTCCCTTTCGCAAAAGCGCAGGAACAAGCTACTTGGCCCAAAAGGGGAAGCACCTGGATTGCCAACTAGGGAAGGAACCTACTGTCGTCACTCTGGCATTCCTTCCCTTTTTTTTCGCATCGCAGCGCACGACATCTTGTACTTGTGGGCGATCATTATTCACAACATCTATTTTAATACTGCGCAGTCTTTTACTTTTTTTTATTTTATTTTTTTCTTCGTTTAGTTCGTCATCCGTGCTATCAAAAATAACATAAAAGTTGACATCTTCAGTTCTGAAAAGCTTAGCAATAGCCATGGTCCGCGATATCCGTCAGCGCGCTCTCGACAAGATTGCGGCTCTGGCTGCGGCCAACTCGTACTCTTCCTATGAGCGCTCCGGTCTCGACCGCCTTTGTGACGGCTACTCGACCATAGCTCGCTCTAAGGAGATGCCCAATGGCCATGGCCCAAGCATTCGTGGCGCCGCTCCAGGCACGGCTAAAGCTCCGATGGTGTGTATATACAGATATCCCGTATATAGGCCGGCCGCAGCGCATTGTCAGCCAAGTTCATAAGCTAACCAATCATCGGTTTCAGTCTATCCGCAAATTCGAAGTCCTCATCTCCTTATGCAAGGCGGTTCCTAGCATCCGTTCGCCCCAGAACGCTCAGCGTCTCGCCTACCACCTAACCCCCTACATCCAGGAGGCTCACTTACAACTCTATGCGTCGTCTCCCTATTTCCGTAAGGTCGAGCCTTCGCCTACCGAGGCTCTAGCCTTCAGCGTCTCGTCGGCCCTCCTACATCTCGGAAAGGCCTACCCCGAGCTTCACGAGAAGATTAGTGATAGCCTCTGGACCTATCTAGGCTCATGCGCTACTGCTGCCGAGAAGATTGAGCCTCCTCAGGACGACGACGAGCCAAACCTAGACGATGCCATACGCACTGCTACTATTGCAGTGTCTTTACTCGGCTTTCTCGAGGCGGCTTCTTCTCAGGCTGACTTCTGGCGTGCAGGAAGTCGTCTAGAGCTAGTACAGCAGGTTCGCAAGCTGCTTTCGGAGCGTTTTCTCGTAGCTATGGAGACCGCCTTCTCTACTTTACGTAATGCTCCTACTGGAGATCGTGTAGTCAAGGAGTGGAAGCGCTACTTAAAACACTATACTCTAGCTGGACGTCCGCTAAGCTCGATGCTGATCCAGCGGAGCTTTACATGGCTTTTAGTTTCTGCCACTTCGCTTCTCATCGTTGATGCCGACGATCTTCGTGGCTCGCATATCCTTGATGTCCTCATGGATGGCACCAAACTTACTGAGCCAGTTGCTATCCAGACTGGTGATGCCAATACAGATATAATCGCCATATATACGCAGATGGCCACGGCTTCAATGAACTACTTTGAGGCTGGCGCTGACTTTGTCGTCCAACTTGGGTCGTCATTACAGCAGAAGCTGGCTTTTTCTGTCAAGTCTGCTGCTCTTATTGCCTATGTCAACTGTGCTGTTCTCAATGATACTGCAGCTGACCCCAACACTTTGATGGTTTGGCTTGAGGAGATCCTCGCTGATGCCATCCAGATGGGCGATAGCATTCTTGCCGCCACAGTACTACGGTCATTGGCTGTTATCTGCCGCCTATCATCAGACTTTGCTCCTAGTGTGAGCCGTCTGTTGCCTCGCTTCATCGTACAGAACGCCGCTTGTCAGGACGTTATCGCTTTGGCCTCTCACAGTCTTGCCTTTGTATTGCAAATCATGTCCAAGGATGCTGTCATTACGACTCTGTATACACTTGGCAATATTCTAAGCCCAGCTTCCGAGCGGCCTCGTACCAATGGCAGCAATTCTGGCGGCGCAGAAACTCATCTCGAGCCCCCTGTTAGCGGACTATATAGCGGTCCTGGCACAGCCGTCGCTCATGATGGAAGTGCTATCTCGCTGCAGGTTAACAGTGGAGAGGAAGTTGGCGTTGTTTATTTCAATGTCGTACAGGCCATCTGTGGCATTGCCCAAGACTGCAACGATGAGAAGATTACAGCCTTGGCTCAGTCGATGCTTCTGCAAAAGTTTGGCAAGGTTAATAGCCAGGTTGATGTGCAACTTATCTCTGCTGCTGGAGCTTTGGCTTTGAAGAGCGGTGCTCTAGATTTCCGATCTCTACTCAAGATGTACGCCCGGCTCTGCCATCAGGGAGTGTCTGAAAACAATGAGCAACTTCTGCATGCTGTTATGAAGGCGCGCACCTACATTTCCGCCCACTTGGACAGCAAATCGCCTCTCTACGGTATCTATTGGGAGCATTTGCTTGATAGTGTCATCGCCCTAGGTGATGTGAGTCGTCAGGACCAAACCAAGGAGTCTGATCTACAGATGACAGCCCGCGAGATTGCCCAGCTCCTTAAGCCGCTCGCCGTCTTCATGTCGACAGGAAATCCAGCACTGGCCACGACCGAAGACGACGAGACATTCGGACTACTGCGCAATGCTTGGTTCAATATTGCTGTGCATGGCTTCCTGCCTTCAAACGAGCGTGGCCGGGCACATCTGTCAGAGCTACGCACTATGGCTCTACACTCGCCTCCCTTGGTTGCTGAACAGCCCGGTGAGAAGATCGAGAGTGATATCGAACTCAACACTGTCCTACGTCGCGCCATGAGTCCTGAGCGCGAAGCCCTCCAGAAGAAATACCTTGCTGAGTTGCTACCGGGCCGCTTGTCGGATATTCGTGGTCTGACATACGGCAAGATCATCTTTTTGCAGGCTGTCTATCTAGTTGAGACCCTACGTGCAGATGCCGGAGATTGCACTAAAGCTCTATGCTACTTTGTCGAGCCCAGCATGCGTAAGGGCGATCTAGCTGTGCCAATGGATGCTATTGCTGCTGTAGTAGTCGACAAATATCTACAGAAGACTCTTCACGGTGCCAGCCCTGGCGTTTCATCGGTTACTACCGTGCCTACCGGAGCAGCCTTTTCAGCCTTCTCCGCACAGTATGTTGCTACTCAGCTAGCCAGTATCTTCTGCTCATGCTGCCACCGTGTCGAGCGTGTTCAGCAGGCAGCAGTTGCCTGTGCTGACCGTATTCTCCGGGATGTGCCGTCAGCGCTGTGCTATCGTTCGTCTCTGTTTGCACTACTGGAGCTACTTTCCTTGATGTGGACGGCTTGCCTTGAGGCCGAGACGGATGTCTACGATCCCCGGTCAGTGTTCAAGTCATCTCTAGGCAAGGTAACAATCGAGCTGTCGCAAAACTACCCCCACCGCCAGTCTACTATGGAATTGCTTCACCGCAAGGCTAAGCAGTGGGTGACTCAGGCGCTAGCACTATCTCCAGCTGACATCAAGGGATTGCTACAAACATATCTATCTGAGTACGATGAAACCGATTCTCCTTACGGTCATATTTCGCTCGGTCGTTCTTTTGCGCTAGAAATGGGCTCTCTATTGCCTCCATCTGATCAGCGCCTGCAGGCCATGGATCGTATTGGTGATATCTTCGTCAACACTGCCTCTGACTTCATAGCTCAATATACCACACGCCAAGAGTACCGCTTTGGTGAAACTCTGCCGCCGCGTGGCACTGAGCTTCTCAGCTATATGAAGGTACGTAGCAAGCATGAGTCGTTTATGCCTGGTGCGGAACCCAATGGAGCCGCACACAACGAGAGCGCCTCGGCAGCTACTGCCCTACAGCATATCGAGGCACGTATCCTAAGCCGCAAGCCTACCCGCATTTCCGAAGTACGTGACATTCTGCGCCGTGCCGCTGCTCTACTGTGTCGTAGCCCGCATGACGAGACCGCTGCCGCACACCACCTAGTCTCGATTCCGTTTGCCATGTTCACGCGCCGTTCTCTTGAGCTTGGTGTTTCGCTTTGGCTTGGCGTAATAAACGAGAATTCCCGCCTAGAGCCGCGCCTACTCAACGAGATCGCACATCACTGGGAAGCTACTGTACACAAGAAACAAGGCATGTTCAGCCCAGCCTTAGCACACCACGATCCCTTCTTCTTGCGTGAAGAATTCGGCCCTACGGACCTTGCCGCGCTAAACAAGCGGAAGCAGTTGGTTCACAATCTGCTGTCTCCTCACACGAGTCTCCTACAGTTTTTTACATCGCACTTCAATGCGACTCGCCTAGGTTCTCCTGATACACAACGTATCTTCCTACGCCTATTAGACGTTACTCTTGATGCGCTACGCTACCATGCCTCGGCTCACCCGCTTGCACGTGATCTACGCTTCCAAATCATTCTCTTCGGCCTTCGTGTACTGCGTCTAAGCGCACCAACTATAGGTACTATGGCACAATGGCGTCTCAAGGACAAGATTCTGTCCGCAGCTTTAGGATGGTTCCGCCATGCACCTCGCTGGTCTTTCGGTAGCAACTTGCTACAGATGAAGACAGAGATTCGCCTACTAGGTGATGTCATGGCCGCCCTCAAAGCCGTCAGCGGTGCCGGTATGACGCCTGGCGTTGGAAGCGTTCGCTCGCTACAAGCCAAGGAACAACTTCTGAATCTACTACTCGAGAATGAACAGCAACGTCTTGCTGTCTGGGTTCATCCCCTTCCGGACAGTGCCCGAGCAGCTGCTATTGGCTCAGCCCGCGCGAAGGCTACCATCGAGGTAAGAAAATATCCCAACCAACATGTGTATATTGTATGCAATACGTTCATCTACTAACGCAGAATCTATAGGCCGAGCTTATACCTCTTATCCGCACTGCCTGGGCACAGGACCCCTCTATTACCATTGAACTGGTGTCACGCTTTAACTGGCCACGCATCAACAAAGATGTCCGTTGGTTGCTTCTCAATATGCCATCCAAAGCCATTCATGAACCTGAAGCACTTTCTGTGCTTCTGGGTGGTAAGCTGCCTGATGATGTCACTATCATGCAACTAAAGCACCTGCTCTTCTGGACGCCTGTCAACCCACTGACGGCTGTCACGCTATTCTTGCCCGAGTACAAGAACAACCCGTTCATCATGCAATATGCCATGCGTGCGCTTGAAAGTCACCCAATCGACATTACTTTCTTCTATGTTCCCCAGATTGTCCAGACACTCCGCTACGATGATCTCGGCTATGTTGAGCGCTATATCCTAGAGACAGCGCAGTTCAGTCAGCTGTTTGCCCACCAGATCATCTGGAACATGAAGGCCAATGCTTTCAAGGATGATGATGGACAGGTACCTGACGAGATTCTCAAGCCTACCCTAGATAGCATTATGGCGAAGATGGTGTCTTCCTTCTCATCCGAAGATCGCACATTCTACGAACGCGAGTTTGCCTTCTTTGATGAGGTCACGGGCGTCTCGGGTAAGCTCAAGCCCTTCATCAAGAGCAGTCGTGAGGTCAAGAAACAGAAGATTGAGGAGGAACTTCGCCAAATCAAGGTCGAGGTCGGTGTTTACCTTCCCAGTAACCCTGATGGTGTCGTCATTGGTATCGACCGCAAGAGTGGCAAGCCGCTACAGAGTCACGCCAAGGCGCCTTACTTAGCAACTTTCCGTGTGCAAAAACGCAATCTCGACGAATCAGATGGGGATAAGCTGGAGGTGCCCATGGACGACGAAGATCACCACGAGGCCGACAATCACGCAGACGCCAACATCAAGGCCATTGCCGGTGCCTCGGCCCAGAATGCCACAGCCACCGCGTCGACACCGACGCCTGGTGAGGGCGAGTCTGTCGATGACGCTGAAGTAGCACCTGTAGAGGTCTGGCAATCATGTATCTTCAAAGTCGGTGATGACTGTCGTCAGGATGTGCTAGCGCTACAGATGATTGCTGCGTTCCGTGGTATCTTCAACAATGTTGGTCTCGATGTGTTCGTATACCCGTACCGTGTTATTGCCACGGCACCGGGCTGCGGTGTCATCGAGGTTCTCCCCAACTCCATCTCCCGTGATATGCTTGGTCGTGAGGCTGTCAACAAGTTATACGACTACTTTGTCAGCAAGTACGGCAACGAAGACAGTCTGCGTTTCCAGGCAGCTCGTTCCAACTTTGTCAAGAGTATGGCGGCTTACAGTGTCATCTCCTTCCTACTCCAGTTCAAGGATAGACACAATGGAAACATCATGGTGGACGACGCTGGCCATCTGATTCACATTGACTTTGGTTTCTGCTTCGATATCGCTCCCGGAGGTATCAAGTTCGAGCGCGCGCCGTTCAAGCTGACCACGGAGATGATGGGTGTCATGGGTGGCTCTCCCGACCATCAAGCCTTCCGTTGGTTTGAGGAGCTATGTATCAAAGCCTTCTTGGCAGCGCGTCCACATGCCCATAAGCTAGCGCAAATTGTACAGCTGATGATGGACTCCGGTCTGCCCTGCTTTAAGCCGGAGAGTGTTAAGCACTTCATCGATCGTTTCGTGCTTGAGAAGTCGGAGAAGGAGGCGGCGGATTTTATGCGTGACTTGATTCACAAAAGTTATGCTTCATACTCTACTAGCATGTATGATCACTTCCAGTTGATGACCAACGGTATTCCATACTAGGAAAAGGCAAGCTGATTGCCCTTTAATTCAACTCTATCTTATATATACTACATACCATTTATTATTTTATACATCCTATTTTACCGCCAATGTCAGCGTTATCTTTCCTTTATATTATCCTGTGATATCGATTTCCAAAATCTAATTCAATCGGTTTCCTGAAATGTGTGTAGGTTGGTGATATGGGAGGTAATCAACGTGAACGTAAGCACGGTCAACAATAGGCACGCTCTCCAAGAAATACGTCAACACCTCGCTAAGATCATGGCTATCCTTGAGTGGTGTTTGCGAAGGAAGCACAATATCGACCTCGACGGCGAGTTTATCACCAGTGTGATAAGCACGCAAGTTCTGGATCTGCTTGATAGTAGTGGCAAAGCGCATGGTTAAGTACAGCACTATATGGAAGCAAAGTCAGTACAAGGTTTGGTGTAAGGAAGTCAATACACACATGTCAAGGGGGTGGGATGACTTACAAAGATTGCGCTCATCGGGATCTGCACTGAAGCCTGTCAAGTTACGTGCATGGTGCATCGCCGTCCGACTCCAGTTGAACACGACGTAGAGTGAAAGCACCAGACCACCTAGTGCATCAAGCCACCAGATACGCATATAAAAGCCGATGATCGGGAATAGAATCGAGCCAGTGTTGAACACAACATCTGTGATGGCATCTTCAGCCAAAGCCTGTACACTCGAGTTCTTGACTAGGCGGTACCACAGCCATACGATGCCCTTGATGACAATGGTGCTAGCCATGATGACGATGGCAGAGAAGCCTAGTTCCAAAATTTCGTGATCCGGAGACATCAACCGGGTGACGGATTCGAAGCCAACCTGGAAGAATGAAGTGATCATGACAATGGCAAAGACGAGCACGCCAAGCGGCTCCAACTTGCGACGACCGACGGGATACTGTTCGTTATCGCCTTGCGAGCGCGCAACGAGGCGCGTAGTCATCCATACGATAAAAGTACTCAAGAAATCCAAGACGGCGTCGACCAGCGAAGCCAGGACGGACATGGATGGTACTGTCATAACAACGACCAGCTTTCCTGCCAAGAGTACGGCGTTAGCTGCGAAATTGACCCATATAGCCACCTGGACGATCGGGTCATCGCTGTCGATCTCGGCATCTTCCACCCACGGAATCGACGCTATCGGTAAGTCGGCTTCAGCCAATGCTTCGATGTCATCGTCAACCTCGTATGCTATCGGTATTGTACCGTCAGCCGATGTCGCCGCAAGCAAGGGCCTGTCATCGGGGGCACGGAAGATATCTTTGGGGGTGCGTTTGCGCGGAGCCGAAGGTGAGTTCTCAACATGGATCGGAGGACCCAAAAGGCTCGTTGTTTCAGTCGGTTCCGTGGTGCTATTAGGACCCAATTCAGCTGAGGCGGCCTCTGAGGCAGCCAGTGATAGTTTCCGAATGCTATTGTAGGATGACTGAGGTGAGGGCTCGTTGTATTCATGGATCGTATCGGGAATGTCAACTGAGTGGAACGCAGATGCGTGCATTTCAGTCGAGTATTCGTCCAGCATCTCATACGGAATTGGCGAGTCGAGAAGTTTGTCGATAAAAAGATACTGCTGAACAAGATCGTTGATGCGCTCGTAGTATGCACGCCTATTCAGCACAGTGTCAGTCTTTGACTATATATCTCTCCGGTCGCAACAGCCAACTTACACTGGTGCGCTGTACTGCATCAGCTTTTCCTTCTTAGTCCAGTAGCGCTCCCAGCTATAGCGTGGGTTTTGGTTGCCGCCAATCATACGCATACTGCGCATTCCTGGACCTGCGATAATCTGACTTAGGCGGCGCCCGTCAATCGCAATGCGACGCGGGTCTTCGTCGGGATCTGGAGTGCGCATAAAGAGACGACCAGCCGCAAGCTGGGCAACTGGCGAAGACGGTCCGGCCTCTTCATCGTCCGACGGGTGCCAGAAGACAGTACGCGATCCAACGCTGGTTGCAGACCGAGTCCGCTTGATAGAGGACATCTTGTAGTTTTGCGGTCGAACTAGTTGTATTCAGTGAAGATGGATTACGCAGTTTATGAGTAAAAAGAGAATCCTCAAGACACAATTTGCGCTAGGCAGTTTAAGTTTGAGCTCCGAAGATTTTGCCTCTTCTTTTCTCGTTCTGTGCCAAGTCCTAGAGACTGGTCCGTTAGCAGCAAATTTAAGCCGCCGAAAATAGATGACCAATGACGCTGAAAAGATGGTGACTTGGATCGGCGCGATCCAGTGCGGCTTATGGTGACTAATAAAGAGTTCACGTTGACATTTGTTCAACAACAATCGTCGAACTACGATGATAAGTGGTGTGAAAAGTTGACGATATCTATCTCAAAGAAAAATAGTTTCCTTGGCAGATATCATGTATTAGATCGTGACGAACCTTTGCTCAGCCCAGACAAAGCTAGAGCTGAAAATGAGAGGCTTAGCGGTAAAAAACAGCAAGAATACGCGGATTAGGGCCCGAATGCCCATTTGCAGGCATTTCTAGTGTTGCGGATTCCATTGCGATTGATCAAAGCGCACATACAAAATACTCAAGACTCGATGACCATCGTGAGATCTAGAAATGTAGGTTGCTTTCGGTATTCTGTTTTGTTTTCTTACGTTTTGGACCTTCCTCTCACCCTCATTTTTTATTAGGCCTGTGACAAAGCCTTGCACTACCTTCCATTTTGATATTTCGGCCATACAAAGCAACGATAAAGTTGCAATTGCCAGCTTCGCTACAACTTTCCTTACATATAATATAAACAAGCAGGCGTTACTTTACTGGTTGACCCCTGTAAGCGGCACAAAATTGCCGCTAACCTTAATCCTAGCAAGTTAGTTGAGCACTATGAATTATCTTTTCGCATATTTCGCCTATAGTTGGCGATTCGTATTAGTAGCACGCTTACAACGTCAAATCTAACCAACGTCACAGTGGACTTTCAATGCTACAATCTTGATTATTCCAAGTTAGTATGCCAAGGCCTCTTTCCGTCAAATCTTACTACACACGACTATCAACATCATATACTCATGTGTCCACATTCACTCATGTAGAAACATCATCATGTCAAACCCTAGTCTTAAGAGCCAATACCCGGATCTAAACCCTAACTTCATCATCATCGTACACGGAAAAGGAGAACAACGCAAGAACGTCAACTAGTCCAGCCCTCGGTGATATTGATTCTTTATAACTAGACCTTCATCAAGCTTTTGCTATCACTAGTTGACTCAGTCTGTGCCCAAACAAACACACAAACATGATCCGGAGTGAAGGAATATCACCGAAGAAAGTCAGCGTAAGACCACGTAGAACATCTGTACATACCACAAACTTCGTCTCCGATATTGTCCATTAATTATTTTCATGTTTTTTTTATCTAAAACAGAAGTGGCATATACATTGATGATTACCCAAAACATCTCGCTATAACATGTAACAGCTGGTTAGTGACTCATTCTTTTACTACTAATCTGTTAGTCAGGGCTAGAACAAACTACTTCATACATTATTGTGTATATATGTCTCGTCCAATTCCAATATCCATCGGAGTGATCATGTGATACGCTCATTCTTCTTATGCAGATATAGCTATCCCGTGTTGTGTTTATGTCTTCATTCATCGCAATCTCTGGTAATCATTCTGATGCCAACCCGCTTGGAAAAAACAATATGCGTGGCTAGCGTACAGCTCTCAGTCGGAATTGTTCTAAGACTTGTTCCAATCATGGCAAGATACCTTAGTATCATCATACTACCATACTTCAAGGTAGACTTCGATGCTACCCACTCAGGATCTCTCGGCCTATCAGTTCAGCCCAGCTGTTTCTGTTTATATGTCTCACGTAATATCACGATACAAGATCACGGAGCTAGTTGAGCCTTACAGTCCAGGCGGACTTAATCGTTTGTGTAACACAACGATACAGTTCGAGATGGATATCCCGAGATAGAAAGATTGGTGTCAATATAACACCATAAATTATAACTTGATAACAAGTTCTAGGCCTTGTTAGCCGCCCAAGTAGTACCGTTTGCATCAAAATTGGATTTTGTCGCGCCAATCCCTCTACTGAGAGAACAAAGTATTGGTGTGATACACAGGAATTTATGTATGTCCATGCCAGGGCCGAGATGGTTGTTAAAAAGTACTGTGACAGGTCTTCCCAGCCTAGTACGAGATCCCAATGTGCTTTGTCTTGTTTCTCAAGCATTCTTCTTTCGATAAAACACCATAGATTTATTTTCTATGAGAATATCATCAATATCAGGCAAGTGGTTGATGCGACATGAAGCGGACACGCTAACGATTATCAAGTCTTATACCTCGGGCAATATCGTAGAAAATAACCGACAGAATTGGGAGTAACAATATGTTTCTCTCCCGGAGTTTCTTAGATTTTCCATATTCGGTGATATCTAAAAGGCCTTTATGTGGTACCTGAGGCAAGTTTGCATCTGCTAGACTCTTTACTCGCGGGGTTCCGGCACCTGAAACAAAGACACTACCTATTCCCTTCGACCTTGAATAGTGATATCAGCAAGATATAGAGCCAAACAAGCAGAGAAAAGTCCGGCTTGGTGAAACTAAATTGTCTTTGGAGTTTTCTATAATTGCCATTGCTATCCGCATATTCTCTCATTCGATACAAATTTTTCACTTTTATAAGATATGAAGTCACGTTTTTGTGATATAGGAGATTATAATGTAGGACATGGCTGGATACTCAACCCGACTCTTGTCTCCTTGGTCACGAAGACAGAAACATACGATCTATTGTCATTTCATGTCCTATTACGTATGTCTATTATACCGATAGCATGTACAAATCTTATTCGTCATCTCGATACTATATTCAAACATGTATCCTCGAGCTGACACGCGGCCTAGCCGGACTTAAAGTTGGAGATATACATGTATGCAGTTAATGTTGTTCATGCAGGCCACGCCATCCGCCAATGTAAACAGCCTGCAAAGATGGTAATGGTACGTCAATGGATAATGTACATACATACATACATACATACATATGCATATGTTCCTTGGCCAGCTAGAATGGTCAAACTAGGCGTATGCTGTCCTATTTAGTAGAATGCCTAGATCTTCATGTACACACTGTAATACACCGCAAAGTTGGCCTCTTCGCTTACTCAAATTGCCTTACTATAAACACCTCAATTATAACAAAGCAACTCGGGCTATAATTCATCTAGCGTTCCAAGTATTTTTTGTCTTCCTAGAATTGTATCTTTGTTTCTACAGTTCATTATATAGCCAATATGCAGATATTCAGCCACCAAATATGCATGTCTTTGAATCCAACTGTACGCTGCTCAATATCTATCTTTTTTCCTCCTCAAACTTCACCATTTCCCTAATCCATCTATTCTCTTTTCTGACGTCCCAGGATGTCTAAAGTGTAGCCGTCAAAAGTGATTCTCTACTTCGTCTTTCAATACTATGTAGCCTTCACCGCAAACTCAAATCAAGTTCATTGTGAGATTAGCTCCGTGAATAAACTCCCTCTATCAAAAGCTATCCCTCTATGCGGTGAAGGCTTCCACCGTGTTGGTCGTAATTGTCTCTGGTTCAGATAATGGTTGAAATCTATCTTATTGTGAGATCTAGACCGGGTATCATGACGATACACCCGAACAGTGGTCAGTATAGCGTTTCATGTGGAACATGATCAAATGCCAATGAGATGTATTTTTCCAATTATATAAACGCGTCAATCTTGGAGAGTGTAGAATGGAGTGTGATACGAGCGCGTCGCTTTGTATCGGCATCTGAGTTAACTATGATGAAAAATTATCCAAAAATCGATCTGTCTACTCTGTTGACGAACTGCTCAAAACTGCCACATAAGCAAGGCGTACATGTCAAATCAGCAACATCCTTTCACTATGGGACACCTTTATCTGTTAACGTAATCTCGACGGCCGCTATCTCTATTCTCTATCCCTATACGCCACCACATGAAAAGAAGGAGAAAGACGTCCTTTTCTTCGTCGAAACCGAACTTTTCATCAGGTCTAGCCTAGTCAATGACGCCCAATTATGTGTTCCAACTGTGTGATTGTTTCAATGAATGGCCGAGTTATGATACACATACATACACTGTTAAGTGGCTTTTTCCGCAAGAAGCCATCTTGATATTCTTTAGTAGGCGTCACCATATTTTACAATATAGCACACTTTCAAATACTGGAATATACATGGCTTGGATCTAGGTCCGAGATCCGAGTTGCCCAACATCATAATTTCCAGTAGCCAGTCTTCTTCTTGTCCGCCTCCAGTGTTTCTTTTTTCAAAATTCATGCTTATGTTAGGAGGTCACAAAGTACCGACGTGCATGAGAGTAGGAAGTTCGATCGTGTAAGCAGCCGTCAGATTTACGATGTAGGATGGGAGCGCAGCATGTTCTACTTTTGGTAGCTCTTGGGATATAATCGGAAGCAAACACTAATATAAGCAAAGACTACCGATTGGCATGACTTTACGACTTGAGGAGACACAAAACACCACGATACATACAGATACTCGACTCATGAAGATATGTAAGTATGACATAGACCCTAGTTCACGATAACCCTATTGATTTCACATACGTAACTCAAAGGACTTAAAAGTCGCAATGTACCATCACCATCATTGTTCGGGCCATCCATGTTTATATTGTCATAAATTCTAAAAGAAGCTCCTTACTCCCATCGCCTAGTAATACAGGCCTAGCCTGTACGATTGAGATTGGTTGAAAGCTAGTAAGCTCTTTATAGTGAACAATGGTAATTCGTAAGACTTCAATGTTATTTCTTAGACAGAATCAACATTATCTTCACGCCGCAAAAGAAAAGAGGCAATTATAGCAGTTGAAGGAAGAAGAAAAAGCTCCGACGCTATTTCTTTATGCTGATATTAGGTGTGGTCTGTGTTGCTCTTTTTTTCTCTTCTTTTTTTTTTCTTCATGGATTATTTAGTCTTCTTCCGTCTTCTATAAGGATGGGAATCGCAAGCAAAAAAAGCTTGTATATAAATGATATGTATGTAGTAAATAACACGTACATACATACATATGTATGCATGCAAAGAAAAAGCAAATAGAAAATAGCCGGGCCTGCTTCTGGCCATTAATTTGTGTACTGGAAAGAAGAAAGGAGAAGCCCGGCTTGTTTTGTTTGTGCCTTGTAATACGATATGTACAAATGCATATAGTACATACACAACTGGTTACCTATGGCGCTCCGACCACCATCCACCACTTGACTACATATGGAAACGGACAGACCAGAAAGAAGACTTTGCAATGTTTTCTACCGCTTGCTTGTTTGGTTGAAGGGTAAACAAAGGAGCCAGTTTAGTTAGGACGAGGGGTGTCTAAGAAATGGCGAACAAAGGAAAACCTTTTTGTTTCCCCCCTCTCATTTTATGCCATTAGCGAACGAAACGAAAAATCAGAAGAGAAAAGTTGAGAGAACTTGCTGGGTAGAATGGAGTGGAACGACCCATAGGAAACACATGTATAGACTAGGCTTCAACTAGTAGTCACTGCTTGCTGTGTGATACTTACATGTGGAATAAAGCTAAAGTGATTTGAGAAAAGGGTGTCTTGAGATCCAAACATGTAGCATGGAAGCCTTGATTATTGAGAATCTCTCTCTATGTTTGTGATCATGACCTCAAGAATGATATATCCATCATCCCAAAGGCTGTCTTGCGGAAAATGGAACAAGATGAACACATGGAGAATAGTATGAACATTTCTGTTTAGCCACAGTATTTCTCTCTTTTTGTTCCTAATATAGGATATATGATGTCCGTGGATAAGATCCGTCGCTTGTGGTCTAACTATCAGGTATCATTCTAGGTTTTTGACGCCAGTCCTACAGGCGCATGTAAGTTACATAGGACCGATTCTATTACATGAGAAAAATAGAAGTTACACTTGCTTAGGCTTCAGCCAGGTAAAAGAGTTCATACTAGTAGATACAACGTACACCAACCAAGCCAGACACATGTGTCTCCTTTGACATTATATTGACAGGCGGTGCCCGATGGAAGCATTGTTACATTTCCTGCGAGAATGCATCATAGGCAACACGATATTCTATTGTTTACAGCCTCCATCTTTAGGACAACGTATTGGTGATAGTAAAAATGATAGCTATCCTCCTGTCATATATAGTTCAAACACGACATTATACTGTATATCATGTGATCTGCACTTAATGGTAAGACGTCGTGATGTCTTTCTTTTTTATAGTCAAGTCGTGCTTGATCAAATACGGCTCAGCTGGGGATACAGACAATGAGACTAGGCCAAGGCCAGCCTGAAATACACCCTTGTCGGAGCTCTTGTATCGTGGAGTTGCAGATGGATGGCAGTGATGTCAATATGAGAAGAGCCCATCGACAATATGCCACCTTGCCATGGCGTTTTATTACTACAGGAATCATTGAAGCAATGCTGCAAAAAAAGATAAGCTAGACATAACAAGAACACGGTTGCTGTAGGGCAAAGACAAAGGATATAGACAATATTTAGATACAAATCGTATTTGAAATTAGCTTGGAAACCAATGGCAAAAAATAACGAAAAAAAGACCTACTGTGTATCTTTGTTTACAGCTATGGCGTATTTATGTATACAGATTATACATATTTAATGGTTTATTACACATCAATAGTTGCCAGGGAGCAACTAATCGATCATGGCACTTTAATAGTATAAATAAAATGCATAGTTGAGAATGTGCTCCGACGCACCCGGGCGATATAGATACAATACTAGATGAATGATCAGTTAGTTACTTTAGCACTTTTTTTTGGGCTGCTAGCAGCCGCGGCTTGAACGAACTACAATAGCAATGGGGCAAATATTCCCTCCCGGTAACATACATAGCAAAGAACTACATATTTAATTCTATCTGAGTGGAAAAAGAGAGAGAAATTTGGCTGTCTGTATGCAGTGTATCAGGGGTTAGCGTAGTTATAGTCTTCTGCTTCTCTGTGCCGTTACAATCCTACCCGGTTTCGGCTATGAGAAAGGCATGTCTAACGACGGTTTGTAATATCTATATGTACATGTAGAGATGGTGAGCAATAATGGATACCTATTCATGTACTTCCTCGAGGAACAGAACAAAAGATAGACCGTGCTGTTCAGTTATATTATCTTTGCTGTTTGTAAACAGCACTAGATCGTCAGTTACAAGGCAATCGACACAGCAACTAGGCTGTGCCTCTCCTTATTCCGTCTTATGCGTGCGTGGCGCCGACCACTTGGAACAGTATCGGTTCAGTGCTAATGCTGCTGATGGCTTGGGAGTATGATATCCTGATCTAATGACGGCGTCATTCTTGCATATGGAACATCCCTTGTATTATCTGTATATTCTCTGGTTACCTGTTTCGCGTTGTTCTTTTTACTGTGTATAGAATATGAACAACCAAATGCCAAGATACTGTTTAACCCTTGTTGGCGGTATAAGGGGTTAGCTGTATTCTTGTTTAAGGTGAAAAAAATCAATTGTTGCCATGGTTTTGTTCAATGCACAAAAAGAACAGAAAGATTTTGATATTAAAGAAAACTAGCTTTATTCTTGTACAATATATAGCGGAGTGGTATAACTTGCAATGTTTCTTAATCCGGTAACAATATTTGAGCCGACGACGGATACTGACAAGTACCATTTTTTCTATAGCTTTGTCTTTAATTTGCTAACAAGAGCGAGCTGGCTGTCTACCAGATTCCAGTATCAAGCTCGCACAAGACCCAAGCGAGGCCTATTCACTCATCTTTGCATTAGAATACTTGAATGAATGGACCTCGCGTCGAGTCTTACAGATGTATTCGGACATATTCTACTTATCAGGTCTGCTAGTTCCTGACATTCTGTTCACAGTAGCTAGATCTGTATGTATGGAAATGATGTCTCAGAGAATATATCTGTAATCACGAAAATAAACGCACGTTTCGATTCCTCCTGGATATAGCCGCCCGCGATGATGCTTGAAGTTTGATTTTGATTCCAAGAAACTTATCTTTCTCACCTAGCACTGTAACTATGGATTATCCGACTTTCACATGTTTTGACTCGACCATTTTTCTCAGCCATATATCTACACCTACTCAAGCGCTCGACACTAAGTACATGTATGTTAACATATTAACGTTTGAGATATTGACCTGTTCATAGACCTTGCGATATTCGGAGTGTTTTACTAGATATCATGCCTGTAGGATATTTACTTTTCCCCGAAAAAAAAACTAAAAAACTTGAGCTACTAATGAGAAATACCCAGGCTCAGCTGAACCTCAATCTCTTCCTTCAATGATCAAATTGCCAATCATTTCTACAAACTCTAGCAAAATTTTGTGTACATGGGGTGTTGTGGTAAAGACTAGCTTGTTGTCCAGTAGATAGTTGTATATTTCGATTTCATACTAGGTTACAGCCCTGTATAAAACAGTAATTGGGCTGTTACTTTGTCTTGTTACAAATCTCAAGCTGAAGAGAAGCATTATGAGAAAAAAACCTTCATTGGTATAAAGGAAGAGTCCAGCTGCATTGCTCTATTCCTTTTTATCTAGGAGGAATTGTTGACTGCTAGGCTTATTGTGAGACAAACCCTGTCGATTGCATCTTGTAGGATGTCGGGCTTACACCAGGCTAGGAGTGATGACATTACTTACGGAAACAACTACAGACACTTAGCCTAGCTTGTTACATAATATAGTTTGGCTGTAATTGGCAGCAAAATATCGGGGTAGTATGGTATGTATATTGGCAGTGCAAACTACATATATTTTGATACAATATCCCAAGTCTTATATATGCGGCCATGAGGTCATCATACCTACCACTGGATGTGAAGTCTGGGAACTCTACAGATCATTAATGTCCGTGTCCGGTAAATTTGAGTGAGACCTTGTGAGGTTCATGTGTCTGTCTATCAGTCTGGTGACTTTGGAGGACTGCTCATCAATACTTGTATATGATAGTAAGTAAACTCGTATTTAGGTACTTGGCTGGATGGATGGATACATTAGGATTTGTTCTGGAATCTTTAAAACAACCATCCCTCGCTTGCACGATCAAGCAAACCGGAGGAAATGCAAGAAAATAATGTACACAATGGACATTGAGAAGATATCTCTAATTTGTATTTATGTAGATACATACATATGTACTTGAGCAAACAAAGTTCGTCCCCCCGTAAGTTGCTTCCTAGGATGGTGGGATTTGTCACATCAGCAAATTTGTAGAAGATGGACAGAACAACGCACACTACTAATAAGTGAACAGCTTGTTTGTTTGCGTGTTGGCTTGTTTGTTGGTCACAGCCTAGTGAATGTATGGATAAAGCTGAAGACGTGATATTACATATAGATCAAGCCTAGAAGACAATCTTCGCTTCTTTGTCCTTGTGCTCCTGTGGCTGCCATGGGTTCTTTTCCCACAAGATCAGCGTCACAGACGAACCGTACCATGATATTTGAATGGAATGCGAAAACGAACCGGGGTATATACTGGAACCGACCGGGAGATGGGTTTCTCTTTATTTTATATCTTATGCTAATAGTGTTAAGGTTAAAGAGAAGGGGGGGGATATCAAATAAGAAGGGACCTAGCGGAACTGCATAGCAAAAATGTAGTAGTTAGTTTCTTCATATATATTTCCTTGTCCTGAATTGAAGTCAGATGCCATAGTACGGGCATGAGCTAGGCTAATAAGGAACAAAAAGATAATGGCAATATTGATTTAGGACCAGTTCTTGAGTATGGCCTCTCGCTCTGTAGAGGAGGGGGCTTGGCTGTATCAACAATACATAGAATAATCGGCATATAGTTTTTTTTGTAAGCTGTATCAAACCTGAAGAGAAGGATGAAGCAGGATGCTGTAAAGGATAGAAGAAAAGGTATACTTTGTGCTTGCCTAGTATCAGTCCATATCGTAAAGCGTGGTGGATTTAGGGGGATAAACCCTTTTTTTTTTGATTTTTTTTTTTGATTTTGATTTTGATTTTAGCATGGTTCTTATGGCAAGCCAAAAGTATGCTAGCGTTGGATAGCCTAGATCGGAAAAGGTAGCGATTGAGAGTCAACTTTATGTTTTACATTGTATATGTACATCTGCCCAAGAAGCAACGACGAGACAAGCTTGACAAGAAAAAAAAAACAGTGAGGGCGCGGCGTGAGGGTGGTAAGTGCAGCATGTCGGCGCACAGGACAAATGATGCGGACCTCATAGAGGCGTGGAATCTGCCGCTGTTTGCTGGTCGATACGAAGAAAGAGAAGGGCCAAATAGAAAGGCAAGAGGATGATCAGGAACCAACGGTCTTTTGGCACGAGGTTGGCCTGCCAAAAGAAGTAGAGTGGTAATGGATGTTGGAAAGGGAGATAGATAGTAGAGTGTGTTGCAGCCTTGAGGGAAGAGGCTCTGTATCCGTATATCGATATTGAATGCTTTGCATTGTCCAGGCTTTTTGTTGCTGTTTACTTTGTGTGGTGTTTATACTTATATATGATATATGTAAGTACAGCCTTGTTGTTCTTGCTTCGAATTCATAGCAAAGACCGCGGAAGGTACTCAGGCTTGGAGCAGAGTTTTCACTTCCTTCCTCGTATGGATGGCGCCAGACAAGTGGCATCGCCAATAGGCAAGGCTGCCAGATTATGAACTATCGTATATCAGTAGGAAGGAACAATAAAGCACAAGCATCACGCTTTTTCCCCCCTTCTTTTATAATACTTGGTCTAGTAATGGCAGACAGCTCTAGTTGAACAGACCGATAGAAGACAGTGGAAAAAAAAGCTTTAGATGAAAGCACGACTTTAGACTTCCCTGCTAGTTGATGCTATTTTTCGACAGAATTCTCGTATTTAATCCATCACCCGCTGCGACTGCGACTATGACCATGACGGTTATGGATGGGTGCAACCGTGACTGTTGTAGCTATCGTGATGACTCTGATTAACTGTGATCAACTGTGACTGTTCCACACCGTTCGGAGTATCTACTACGACGACCTGTGACTGCGACTCCCAGATATAGTCGTAGCTGTAAACAATAACAACAACAACCAATACAGTGACCCAACTTGGCATCGCTTCCACTTTGAGGGCTGTGCTTGCTTCTTCGACGACTGCGCTACCATGATTGTGTTTTTTTTTGTAGACGCAGTAGTCGCAGTAGTAGTAGTTTTTTTGTAGCACATGTATCAGTATAGCCTTCTGTAATAAACATCAACACAAAACCTTGTGGGAAGGGGTAAAGGGCTCTGATCCCTTCACTTGCTTACTTTGGTCCTCGCTCAGGCCTTGCGCCGTCATCAACTTTATACTTTTTCGTGCCAGGTCGGCCAGCGCTGGGACATTTAGTTGTATGCTGCCTGCCATTTATTGCCGTTTAGCAAAACTTATGGTTGGCCGTTGCTTTTTGCATCGTTAACCACTAAGAGAAGAAGCCGATCCTTCGTGCGTTCTTTGCTCTTCCTTGGCCATTCACTTCCAAATTTCGCAAATAAGCCAGCGGTATTCCTATCACTTATTATAGCCTTTGGTCTCCGGCGATCCTTTCCTTGTTTTTATCGTCCTCTTCCTGGTTCTCGTCGTTGTTCGTTCTCTCGTCGTCTTCTTCCCTTTGTTATTATTTTTATTTTTTATTTTTCTTTATCATTCTTGCTGTCTTCAATTCATCGTATCGTGGGGTTAAAGTTATTGTCCATCTTTTACTGCTTGCTATCATCGTCATTATTGTCCTTGTCAGCCTGTCTTGTTCGCTCGTTATCTACCCTGCATTACGCTGTCTGGTAGCCGCTGTAGCCCAGATAGAGCTTTTTGATTGAGACGGGCTTTCCTTTCTTTTATTTCTTTTGTTTCCACCCCATCATATCCTGCCTGTCCCATCCCCCTCCCCTAACCATACCATCATATTTAATATTATAGCGTGAGCTTTGCTGCTGCGTTGCTAATCGAACCGACGCCATAACCAATTGATTGACTGACTGGCATAGTCGCTCTCGTTCAACATCTACGTGTTTTGCCGTTCTTTCTTTTCTTACTCCTTTGATTCTTTCTTTTGGCGACCGCCATATTAATTAGAACATTGCGCTTCTAATATATCATCGTGTTCTCTGCCAACATCATCATCATCATCATCTCTATCGAGCTGTCCGCATCTTCGCCTGCAGATTCACATCGGCTTGATATCCTGCTCAGAGCATATCACGCCTTTCCTATCTCTTTTCCATACATTCGTTTCCTAGGTAAGCTCAACCAATCATTCCTGCCACTCTTGCTATCATTTGTTCAAGCCACTACACGCCCTAGTGCCAGTTGCATCTCTTTATTTTTGCTATTTGGCACATCGTCTTCATTGTCCTGTACCCCTTCCATGGCCTGCTTCCTGGCGCCTCCATTCCAGGCTATTTAGCGGCTGTGCCAGTTGCGACACTGTCACTACCTCTACTGCTTCTAGTGTTGTCAGAGTATGCACACAGTAGTACCCTTACATCATGCAGCTGATACTAGTAAACAAACCCCCGTCTACGCCAACACGAGGAGACCGTAACTCCCCAAAGATAGAAATATCATTGCGCTATTCAGAGGCCGTCCATCAAACAGCTGTTGCTCTAAACTGAACACCGAGCCAATCAATGCCTAAATCATGTGCGCCTCCCTTCCTACCCAGCAAACCAACGTCTTTCTCAAGTGAAGAAAGAAGACGGAAGCCCGACATGGACTCTGCCGCCATACATACTAGTAGTTTGTTGATCAGTCCTCCGACCTTTATGAGGGAGGGCATTTTATCAAAAACTAGACTTGGTTATTGTATTCTCTCATAACGATCATATCGCAACGCCCCATCCATCACAGAAATAGCCAACCCACCCACACAATCGAATCGCTTGTTCATAGCCTCTGGCTTGGGCGCTACTCATCTTGTCCGTTCCTAGCTTCGTCCCTGGGTTGCAGTCTGCCCATAGCTGCAGCCATCGACTTCAACATTGCCTCCCTCTGGAACCGCGTATAGAACCTGACTGTTCTCCCTCTTATGTCTGTATTTTTTCTTCTTCCCTGACGCGTTCTTCATCCCCAATCTAGCAATCTACTGTAAACTAGTTATCAAATCCGCTGGTCTTGGATCTTTCTTTTTGACCTGAGGCCTGTCTCCAGTCTTGATTCTCTTTTTTACTGGCGTTGCGGCCTTTTGGTTTTGAGTTCATTCTTTCATACCCTGCATGTGCTAAGCCATAAGCCGGAATCTTGATTTTGATCTACAGAACCATTCTCAATTTACTTTCTACTATACATCTTCCTAACGGGATCATCTGCTCTACACTCTGCCTTGCTTAATCACCCTTTTGTTCTTGTTGCGCGTTGGAGGCTATATGTCTTGATTTCTGTCAACGTGAACTGATACCGATATATCGTATCTATCAAACCAGGCCATTGATTTCTTACTTCTGATATCTCCTTTGCAACATCGTCGTACGAGCTCCGCCTGTATTTCAAGCACACGGCAGTACGCTTATCCTCTGCGCTCGCTTGTGTCATCTTACATCCACCATCCACATATATACCTGAACAAATCTATATACTCAAGAACCTCCCCTCCACAGATGAGAAGAACCTAAACCTATCATTCTGTCAAACCAAAACGGACAAGAAATCCGCCTTGGCTTTTCTTCTTTATCATTTGAAAACATCCTTTGTCCGACTCATGGAACGAAACTAATAGCTTGGAGTCCTCCCAAACCTCTCGTTATCCTCGTGTTTCTTATCATACCTAGCCCATACAAGCTCGAAACCAACTGACCAATCAGTATAGTATCGACCAAGCCACATTTTCCTTTCGCTATCTCGGCGGGTTTCATACTGGCAACAAATAATCGAATACGCCCAGAGACCATCCATAGCACAATAGTCTAGATTCAGTTCCCATGATGCCTAGATTTCCTTTCTCCAAGCGCAAGCAGTTGGCTCAGGAAGAAACAGCTGTGCCTACGTTCCGCGTTCTCGATTCTGTCAGACCTAATGCCCAATTTCACACTCCCGCCAAGGCCGTGACCGCTCCCGATGGCTTCAGAAGCTTGAATACTACCTTCAGAGACAACTCCGACCAATCCGATCTTTACGACCATGAAGATGACACCAATATCTTCTCCGGCATGAAAATGAATAGGTAAGGTCCATCCTCATGTATAGGCGGCTTAAATTTTTTTTTTCCTTTGGGTGCTCAGACCTCGGGAACACATTCACTATCCTGGATTTTTTTTTTGGTTTTCTTTTCCTTCTACAGTAGCAACCATACAGTCCATAGTATGGCTAGAACACGAGCTGGCCCTGGCGCATGTCCCTTGCCAACCCCGTCTAGCTTAGCGCCCTGGCCCACGTTCTTTTTTAGCTTCAAGGGTTGCTACGCTGTGTATCTTTTTGACCACTATTTTTGAGAGTTATACTAACCTCTTGAGTCAGGGGCAGTAGCTCGTCAAACACTACAAAGACTGCTTCTACCGACGCTTCATCTAGACATAGCGGTGCCTCGACTGCTGCTTCTTCTGCTGCTCACAATTCAGACCACGACGACCACCGCTCACACAAGCCTGCCTTGCAAAAGTCATCCACCACCGGATTTCTCGGACGTGCTCAGCGTACCTTTTCCTTCACTAACAGTAGTAAGAAGGGTATCAACGAGGACTTCGACGCTCCTCCTGTACCACAAATTCCTCAAGACCACTTCGAATCCAGACCTCGTGGTATGACTGCCTCAACGACTACCACGGCTTTGACCACTTCCACTACTAGCACCGCTACTCCTCCTCGTGTTGGAGACCGTGCATCCCGTTTCGACCTTGGCGGCGACTTTGGCTCCATGTTCGGCGGCCTAGAAAACAATAACAACACCAACGCCGCTACTAGCCAACGTAGTTCTATAACTGCAGTTAACACCCGTTCATTAACTGCCACTCGACCAAGCCAGCCTGCGCCTCTTAACCTGGCCACCGCTAACCAAAGAGCCGTCTCACCTATCAAGGTTCAGCCCTCCCCTTACTCTCATCACAGCCGGACATCTCAAGACGGCCTACTTGGCGAGACTAGTCCAAGCGTTGCATCACCTCCCGCCACCGCCATGAAGCCGAAGAGTTTTTCCCCCCCTCCCGAACAGGAGAATGAGGACACTGCTTTGCTTCGGGAGTCCATGGCGGCTAGTTCTATTCTGACAGAAAAGCAAAACGTCTCTGCCACACGTGTAGTACGCAACAATGTTAAGGCTACTGATGGCGAAGAAAACATGTTCGATGTTTCAATCGTCAGCTCTTCCCGTGCTGCCCAGAAATACGTTTCTTCCACGCCCAGTCCACCGCGCAACCGTGTCATGACGCCTGCCCAGTTTGAGAAATACAAGAACGATCGTGAACGGGGTAATGTCCGCTCTTCTTACGAGCGTAACTCCAACCATGAAGATGATGAAGAGGAGGTCAACTACGACGACGATGAAGACGAGCAGGATAAGACCAAGAAGCTTGCAAAGCAGCGCCAGAAACAAGAGGCCCATATGGCGGTTTATCGTCAGCAAATGATGAAGGTCACTGGCGAAACCCCTAATGCACACATGGCACGACCTTCAATGGCTAGCTCCCTGAGCACACCCAACTTTGCCAAGAACAATCCTCCCAGTCCTAGAATGGGTGATGATGGATCTGACTCTGATGAAGAGATTCCTCTGGCTATCCTTGCTGCCCATGGATTTCCTAACAAGAACAAGCCGCCAGCGCGTCTTAGCCAGATGGCTTCCAACCCCAACCTGCGCCAATCTCTACAGCCTTCATACCAGCGGCCTGGATCTAGCATGGGCAATGGCGGCGAGGGTGGTGCAGCTTCCGGAAACAATGCGACTAACCGTCAATCCACTCTGCCCGCCTTTGCACGTAACCTACCCCAGGATCCATTTGTTGGTGCTAGCCTAGTGAGACATGCTCCTCGTGAGTCTCTTTCTATGGGCGGTGGCCAGGCTCTGCCCCCAGTTGGCGCCACACCCGGTGGCCTTGTCGGAATCATTGCGAGTGAGGAGCGTTCGCGTGCGATGCGCCGTGGTGGCAGCCCTAACATTGAGGCCAACAACGCTCGCAATGTCCAGTTCCATCCCACTGGTCTGCTAGGAAATCAGTATAACAACATTAGCGGACCCGGCCTACACAACATGCACAACGGCGCTGGTGTGGGAGTGCATGGAGGCATGGGAGGCGGTAGCATGGGAGGTGGCGTAGGCGGTGCTGGTATGTATAGCATGGGAGCATCACCCTCTATGCCGCAGCTGCCAATGAACAACTCCAATGATCAGATGGCTCAGATGCAGCAGCTGATGCAGATGCAAATGCAATTCATGCAGATGCAGATGGCGATGAACGCCCAGCAGGGTGGCTTGCGTCCCCTCAGCACCATTGGCTCAATTTCCGGCATGCCTCCGATGATGCCCGGTGGCATGGGAATGGGAGGCATGGACAACCGCGCGTCTTTTATTGCTCCCGACATGGCTCCTCCCCGTGTAGATGCGAACATGCGTACTATGAGTATGGTTCAGCCCAGCTCTGCTTCATGGATCCAGAAGCCCAGCTTTGCTCCTTCTATCCGCATGCAAGGCGATTATGCCCCATCTATTGCACCCTCCGAGCGTAGCAACATTGGTCTGCCCGGCCGTTACCGCCCTGTCTCACACATGCCCACGTCTACCACTACTGGAGACATGCGCCGGGTATCTAGTATGGTCGGCCTCTCCAACGACATTAACCTTTCTGGTGCTACCACCCCCGACTTGAACCGCGCGGCCTCAGCATCGCCCTCGAAGCTCATGGCTGGCGCAGGCGTCAATGTTCCTGCTAGCCGCCTGTCCACCTCTGAGGAAGAGGATGAGGATGAGGGTTGGGAGGCCATGAAGGCTAAGCGTGAAAAGAAGCGGTCTGTTTGGAAGTCTAAGAAGGGTCTCAGCAAGGATCTAGGCGCCCTTATTCTGTAAGGCGTATCGTCTTACCAATGTGAAGACTTTAACAGCTATAGTACTAGCTGGTTACGATTTCCGTTCTGTTGATGACGACAACGGTTGATGACGGCGTACGCGCGCTGCACATCATGATGATATTCGACTGAAGACTACATCTCGGTCATTCTTTCTTTTTCTAATATTTGCCATTTGCATCTGGTGCAACATATATACTACCAGTAGTGGCTTCCACACTTTGATTTTCACTACGTTTGATTCTTTTATTCGCCATCTTTTCTCTGATGTATCTGACGGAGACATGATTTTTGGACATCTTTCGACATGTACCACTTATATTGCCCCCTTCTTTAACACTTGTTATCTACATCATCAAAACAACACCATCAATCGCGGCTTAGACCATATTCTTTAACACCCCGAGCCTTTATAGACTGGGCTTCGTTTACTGGAAGTGACATGTTACTGTCTTTGATATGGGATGGGACATCCCTTTTCGGCAAAGCAGCTGCGTACGCCCCAGTTCACCTTTAAAAAAGCATTATCCTGATTACCTATTTATTTCTTCGGACAGTCCCTTCGCTTGCTTTCAAACCTGTTCTCACCTTTACTTCCTTTTCCAATCTTCTGCATATTTTCTATCTTATCCTATCTGCAATTTTCCCCTTCTTTTTGGCGTTATACTTATTTGACTTACAATTACTATTTATTATTATTACTATTTATCATTACCTTGACATTTTTTGTTCACAAGAGGCGAGAGAAAGACGGTGTTTATGTTATCCTTTTTTCTATTACTAAATCAATACACATTTTATGTCCACTAGTAATTAGTCTCCATCATGTAATGAGACTTGCCTTGCTCCTTGCTTTCCTTAGGTATCCTTATATTTGAATGTCTAAGACAGTGTTCTGAACTCTGTAACTATATATGCATCTGATATTTGACCGCTAGTCTGCCAACTTTTCTTGATGGCTTCTTAGCTACTATGGGGGGAACGGACATGTAAGGTTGTTGAGTAAACATAATACATTTTAATTCTGTTCATACTATCTTGACAATCATTGGTGTTGTTTTCGGTCTAGTCCGAGACGTATCGTGACGTCGAGTGGCCTTTTTCCCATTTTTCACCAGGCGATCTACTCGATAGTACCGGTAGCCCAATTCCTGCGCTTGACGCCCATCTCGACAGCAGCCAAGCCCCAATCATTGCCGTGATTATGGCTTCCGGGAAGCAAGCCAGCGCGAGCCTTAGCCTGGTCGTCGCTAAGGACGGTGAGGACACCGAATATGACGGGGATACCGGAGTCGAGACCGACGCGCATGAGGCCCTGGGAGACGGCGTCGCAAATGTATTCGAAGTGCATAGTTTCGCCCTTGATCAGCACACCAACGGCGATGATAGCGTCAAAAGGCGCAGAGGATGCAGCGCTACCGGTAGCTTGAGGAGAGAGGGTTCCGGAGCTGAGCAGGTCGCCACCAGATGAAGAGGTAGATGACTGGACTTGAGAGGCGGCATAGAGACTACAAGATAGAAGAAAACGTTAGATGCGAAAATTTGAAGCCATGTCCATCGTATATGCAATAGAGGTCAGGCTTATGATATAACTGAACCTGAGCAAGAAGCAAAATAATGAGACTTACCGTTGCACGGCAGAGGGAAGCTCCCACGAGCCAGGAACGCTCTGGACCACAATGTTCTCGGGCTTGACGCCGCATTCAAGCATTTCCTTCTTGGCGCCCTCGACGAGCGGATCGATGATGGTGCTGTTCCAGCGCGCGTGTACAATGGCGATGCGCAGACCGGAGCCATTGAGCTTCTGGGCCGAAGGGCCCTTGATGGTCTCAGTAGGCGCCATGATGTGTGTGTGTTTGTATATACCAAAAATAAAGGAATACGGGGGATAGTAGTATAAATACTATCTAGCAAAAAAAAGAAAGCTCAAGATTTATAATCCGGTATAGGCAATTGGTAAAGAGAAAAGAGGTATTATTTTTAAGTAGCTGATGACAAAGTCGGTTGGAATCGATATGAAAGTGGGAAGGAAGGAAGAAAAGGTAGTAGTAGGTGAAGCTTGATTAAGCAGCAATTACTTGCTTTTGCTTCGTTTGCCACTCGAGAGAGCTCTTTTCTGGACAAAGGTCTTGAATCTTGAATCAAGGCGCTATCCCGCTTACAGAAGGCGGGGTGCACCAGGGTTTGTGAACAAGGGTTAAGAGAGCCGATAAAGGATTGTGACTCGGCACTCGGAACTGTGGACTCGAGACTCGAGACTATTCAACATTAGAACTAGATCTGATAAGCCACAAATATCTTGAAGCACGTTGATGAATAATGTTTTAGTTATTAATATATGCATTGCAGCAAGTAATATAGCATGCTAAACACATACATGCCCTTAAAAATCTAGTGAACCTACGGACTCGTGCTGTTTTGTGCTGGCGTTGTTGGTGGACTCTTCTTGTGAAATCGGTTCCGAATATCGACGAACTCCTGCCATTTGTTCCTCACACCGATGACTTCATTCTGGCGTTCAGCCTGGGCGCGACCTGTTCCTAGCTCTTCCAAGGTCTTTGACTGGTAATAGAACTTGCCATTCTTGTTAACACGGGCTTGCGGGTCGGGCATGTAGGCCCAAGAAAAGATGGCGCCTAGAGCAGCTACAGAACCGAACAGGATGAAGATTAGACCTTGACGTGTATGGCTTTCGTATCCAGAGTTGATGCCGTAGACGACGATGATGGCGACTAAAGAGCCGATCTTGCCAAAGGCGGCAGATATGCCGTGGCAGGTACACCGATAACAGGTGGGAAATATCTCTGCGGGGATTATGAATGTGAGGGTGTTTGCACCTATAATTTAGCTAGGGTCAGTATGGAGATGATTGAGTGATGAAGAGTTTCGAAGACATACCTAGATTGAACATGAAATGGCATATAGCCACTAGAAAAACTGTTGCAGGAGCAGCAGCTGAGTGGTGTACGGCGTAATAAACACCGCCAGTGACGACGAACAAGATAGCCAATACGAAAAACGAAAGTGTTAGCCAGCACCGGCGTGGTATCCAACTTGAGAGACACACAAACACAGCACTCCCCGCGATCGAGGCGAGAGAAACTGTCAAGAGGTATTGCTTGGCCTGCTCTAGAAGTACATCGTATATTGTAAAACACGGCTCTGTCGAGTCTGTCTGCCACATGGGTAGACCCTTCAATACCCAGTTGGGCACGGTAGAAGAACCACCGGGCAAAGATGAGTTCCAGCAAGACAGACTTGAGTCAATGTGCACTGCGGGCTTCGTAGCCCAGATTCCAGCAAGAGTATTGCGGTTATCGAGTGACAAGCCATAAAAACTCACGTCGAGGAAGAACCACGTCGCCGATGTGCCTACAATGTTTTTGATTAGCTGTTTGTTCCTTCCTGATGTGAAGTGTCGAAAATTACTTACCGAGTAGGTAGTACCAGTTTTTGTCTTCGATGAAGAACTTGTATAGATCAACCCTGGAGAACTGTACGGGGAGATCTTGTGTAAAGTTTTGTGAACTAGCTTGGTTCCGTATACGACCACCGTAGACGCTACCGGTCATAGCCGATGTAGTTCCGGGTCCAGCTATCCCAGACGACATATTTCCAAGCACGACGCCTGGAGCGCCGCCTGGATTTACGGGACCATAGACCCTTTGCGTGTTACGTAATGCAGTTCCTGCTTTACCCTTGACTTCTAACGTATAAAGTCCGGAGTCAAACAAGAAGAAGCGGAAGATGATCGCTAGTAGAGCCGGGATAGCTCCGGTGCCGATGACGATACGCCATATGCCGTCGACGATCTCCTTGCACTTTTCCTCGTGTAGTGTATCTAGTCCACAGTGCATCTCACGCAATTTGTAGGCGTCATCACGGCCGAGAAGAACCCAGAGACCAACTAGTTGGGCAAGTGTCTGGCCAACAGGTTGCATCATGAAAACGGAGGACAACATACTCCCGCGACTCTTGGTACTAGACCATTCGCTCGTGATCACGGCTGATAATGGATATTCAGCACCTATTCCTATGCCCATTACAAAGCGCCACCAGCAGAATAATGCCAGGAAGGAGAGATCATTGTAGCCGTGGCTGCTGGTAGCTACGCCGATGGTTGATACGATGACTAGGAGTAACTCGATACCGTATAAACGCGTGCGGCCGTATAGGTCTGCTAGATAGCCGAACATAATCTGGCCAATGACGCTGCCAAACAGCGTGACAACGTTGATGATAAGACTGTAAGATCCACCACCATGAGGCCAGTAGACAAACGCAATAGATGTCAGGATGACATTGCTAGAGAATAGATTGTACGAATCTGTCAAGAAACCAGACGCAGCTACGCCCCAGATTCGTAGGTTCCAGGAGTTAAGATCAAGTTCCATCCGCAACTGCCGCCGGTCTTCAGCATCTTTACTACTCAAGTGCTGGTTGTCAGCACCGAGAAAGCCACGGTTCTTTGGACGGTCATCGTCGTCCCAGTTAAGGAACGCCATGGAGATTAAAACGAGAGTACGATCTAAATATGCCGTTTATATCCCATCTTGGTCTTTATGTGAAAAGTTACTGATCTATATCAGAAAGCCTCTGTGGTGCTGTCGAAAAATAAGCTTTACGTTTGATATATAGACAAATTCGAAGTCTATGAGCTCTCTATCTCTGTTTTGATAGTACAGTATGTAGTACCTTGAGCAGCTAACTTCTAGGGTCGTAGCGAAAAGAACTGGAGGAATGAGATGTTTATATTCAAAATAAAGAAACTGGATATAGACTGATCAAAACTTGGAGAGTATATTTCATACGCTGAATTTAGTCAAGATAAACAGGAATAAAATGCGTAGAGGAAGTTGAAAACACGCGAGGGAATATCAATCTAGTATCAAAGTTAAAAATACGACCCCAGATTTCGAGGCCTTTTTTTTTCTCTCTCATTTCTCTTACAGCTTGGCCAGTCGCACCCATTACTTTTGAATTTTTAATAGAACAAAGCAGGGATTTTGGCTTGCTGTAGCGTGATCTTCCCTGCTAAGGAACACCCAAATCTTCTAAGGTAACAAGGAAATCTGTGAAAATGAAGTCCATCGTGACTTATGGGGATTGTATTGTATGCTTGCACGATAAGACGATCTATATTGTTGAAGCTTATTGTCTACAAACCAAGATTTAGTTGACCTCAAGCGCGTTGACTTCAATGATCAAAAGAGGTAAACATGACAGGGGAACGGGCCCATAGTACAATAAAATATGTATTCATAGTTAAAATTAGCCTAGTAATTATTACTATCACTTGTGGCTCTATGTCAAAGCAACGTAATTCTGAGACGGCAAGTACAGTCAAAAATAAGACGACGGGAATGGCGAGGTAACTTTTTACGTATAGGAAGAAAAGGCTTATAAGTGCGAATTTATACAAATTACTACATATCAGACTACTTCCGTATCAGCTAATAGTCATATGTTGACTCATGTACGAAAACTCGAATCCTTGAAGTACAAATAACTTACACGCTATCTATCTCTATGACTCTATGCCACACACACACCGACGCCACTTCTGTCTCTTTTACATATAAGATTTCGGTATAGCATCAAGTGGTGTTCATGATATTATGCTTAAACCACATATATAGTGTTACATGTATTATCTTATAATCAAGACATTCCCATTTAGCTGTACAGTGTGTGTAGCTTAGCGTACTGAGTTGTTAATGAGTAAGTGAATACAACCACTACGGTGAAGACTTAGCCACATTTTGTCACCCAGCTTGAGGGTGATGTGACAGTGAGGCTAAAACTTTTCAGAGTTTCTGTGATCAATTGATTATTATACCAAGGTATGCTATAGGTTCATAAAGTTGATGTTGAATTGTTGTAGATTGCTATTGTTATGAAGGTCTTGTACAATTAAGGATACATAGTTGTCTTCTATACGTACGTATCTCTGCATGTACACGTACATGTACCTCGTCTATGTAGCTAAGTTTCCTTCCAAGCTATGAATTCCACTTCCAAGACCAAGATTAATGGCGATACTTATATCAGAGAATTATGTAGAGCAGATTTGGTCGCCAAGCAGGTATAATATATCCATCTTGGTGTTTTAGTCATCTTCTCTTTTCATGAAACTACACTGAATAAAACCGGAGAAACGTAGGAGTCCGTACTACCAAGCTCTAATCACAGCCAAGTTCGTGCCCACGTGTAATTGTGGTAGGCCAATCACCATCCCAGTCAATTAACATCAAAGCTGACAACAAAAGAGAGGTCATGTTGTACTCTAAGTTCAAGATGAAGACAAGCCTATTGGACAAGCCAACTGCTCAACTATTGATTCTCTTCAGATACCTTTCTTAAGAAAATGCACCATCATGGAAGATGAATTCTGAGTAGCTATTGGTTTAGTTACAGCTGGTATAGTCTAGCTACCATAGACTAGTCCAAAGGGGTGAATACTAAGTTGAAACTTACACACAGATACAGATAACCCTAACCCATATTTACAACATATACAACTACGTAAAATTAGAGGCTTTTTCACAGCACTTCAAATAACAGACTAGACGAAAGAAACCATAGTAAACGTGTAATTAGATCTACGATTCGTGGCTTTATCTTTACTAAGTAAAGAAAGGCTGAAAACATTTATCACTCCATCTTCTTTGTTACTGTTACGACATTTATAGCTGCAAGCCTAAAATATTTTTCTTTTTCTGCTGGCCATTTAAAGTACGAGATTATAGCACGTGGGCGTTTTTGGCTAGGCTTGAAAGATTGACCTGAAAATGGAACAGCCCTGCAGAATCCATTTCTGTAAAAACCATCCCCGGTCTTTCTTGATAATGCTTGTTAGTCAATTTTCCTTAGCTTTCTCGGTCTACTCACCGTAAGAAGAATCAAGAGCTCGCACTGGTTTTGCTTTGCAAGATTATACGACATTATCAGGAAGATGATCGAGTATGTGTTGTTTGTACAGTAGGTTGAGAGACGATACATACAATATATACTACATCCGATTGATATAAGCTTACATGTATACTTCGTTACACTTGAATCAACTAACAAAAATGGCTCTATTGACACAATAAGCATTGTTGTTCTGAATGGATAATATGCTGGAAAGAATACCACTGTTTATTTCAACTATTCAGTGTAAATCTGAGGCAAAATACGATGAAAAGCCCATGATTCAGGTTGAACGAAAGATGGGAAATACTGGTTTGTGATAATGAGACGTCAAGAAGTATACGCTCTTCAATATGAATCTCATGATTCTAAAGCCTGGATTTTGAGTTTATGTTTTCAACCTTGAATATTGAAGCTATCAGAGCCGTGAAATCGGAAAAATACCGCACTGTAAGAAGATACCAGGGATAGAATTACTCTTCTATATAACAACTTGATATGTGTCCAAGATACATATGCATCTCTCACTATCATGTCGTATACTCAAAGACAAGATACAATTCACATTTGTAGTAGACTATAGACTACACAGTATGTTCCCTTCCACTACTACATCTCATTCCGTCATACATCTCCCCTTCAGCTCCTGTTAAGCTAAGTAGTTAGCTAGCTAGCAAATCCTCATACAGACTCAATTTCCCTTTCCCTTTCCAGTTCCATGCTATACTTATAATTATTTTGACTTGCTGACCCAGGTTTTCCCTTCGTTTCCCACGTAGCCCCCAAGCCTTAACAGCCTAATGTAACGGATCATCTCCGCCAGTCTGCCGTCTATCCACCACATTCCGACGTGAATACTGATGGCAAGATAGATAGATAATCCCTGACTCATGTCAAGACCCTGATACTGTAACTTTCTGTATTGATAGTACATAGCAGGCAAGAAGTGTACACGAGCGGAACACTCAAAAATAGCTCGCCTAGTCCTTGCAACCAAGCAAAGCTTTAGAAGTCGAGCACGGGGTCGCTCTTTTTTTAACTTGTAGAAAGGAAGCATCCCGTTTTTTCCTGGAGAAAAAGCCTGATCAATCCAGGCTTTACGCTGGCCCTACTGCTTAGATATAGGCTATTTCTTTCTAAAGCTCTTTTACCTTCTACATCTTCCTAGACCAAGCCAGAACTGATCCGCTACTTTCCCCCTCTCTCTGTAGATCCTGGATTCTTCTGCCTTCTTTCCAACCTACCATCATCATAGCTATCTAATCAGGACAGTTGCTCAACCAACATTGTCTTATCCAGTCCGTACGCTTGTCTCAACTACGTGTACGACGTTGAACGTCCCAGCTTGCCTTCCAGCCACAGATTCTCAAAGTGCTAAGTATTAGTCTAGTAGTCCCTCACTAGCCAGCTAGCTGCCAAGTTGCAGTGAAGATCCAGCTAAGATCCAGTAGCTACTTTAGCTCACCGAGACACCAACACAGAAAATACTGTAGCACTGTCACTTATTACTACTGGCTATCTATCCATACAGCCTAGACATCAGGCCTCTACTGCTTAGCTACCAAGAACAGCCCAAGTTGACCGTTTAACAGTCGGTACGGGCTCGTTTGCTGCTAGTAGCCCTGTTCATTGATTACTATCCACGTGAGTCGCTATCTGTGCTACCACTTATATGGTGTTTGGTCATTTAATCGTTCGCACCAACATCCAGTTCATTGTCGTACAACCGAGTTGTCGATGCACTTTCTTCGGGTCTCCGTTCCGATGCCTTCTTCGTCCGTATATTTGACGATCGGGTTTCCCGGCGCGAGTCGTCAGACACCGCCGTTCTCTTGTGATATCTATGTAACAATATACTAACGAGATGTACTGTACAGACTTGTCACTGTTCGAATAGAGTACCCTGTTGTCATCATTAGAGAAACTGTCTTGGGGATCAAAGCTTCTCTGACACAGGCCTGATCGAGGATCACCTCAGTCCTGCTATTTCCCTTCTATCACTCACTCAGCCTTGACTTCCACCTAGCCCAATTTCCCATGCTATCATTATATATGTATACTCACCAGACATGAGCCTGCAACGATCATGACCGCTTATTCGTCTTCGTCGTCCTCGTTTGCGACGTCGTCTCTTGGTCAGCTCTCGACATACAACGCAGCTGAGCCCTATGAAAGCCCGCTTCATTCCGCCTGGGCTACCCCAAACGCTGCCACATCCAATATATCCACGGCTGCAGTTTCCGTGAGCTCAGGAATACGAGACCTTGACCTCGGGCCACCGGGCTATGAAGCTACAATGTACGCCATATGTCTCCTGTTCAATGGTACCTGTCTTCTAACGCCACCATTATATAGCACATTATGGGATAACACTCCAGATGAGAAGACTATCTATCTTGGCCCATGGCAAATCTTCGGTACCCGAGAAAGATGTGTCGAATGGCAGTGCTCCTATGAAGTAGAACGACTTGAGCATTTCCGTAAGCCTTGTTACAGTCGATTTACTTGCTGGTAGTGTCCGATCCTAACCATTATTTTACAGTCCCGCCTGACGACATCTATCCACACACTCTCCACTCACAACACCAGCCCTTCAAAGAACGTTCCCATGTCGAGCAGACGGTCACCTTTGGAGAGCTGCAACGTATCCGCTATACCAATGCACAGGGTGTCATGGTACACGACGCCTACATTGCGGTCCGATATGACTTCACCAGCGTAGAGGGCTCACTACAATTTCAAAGCGCTGTGCGGCGCAAGAACCTGCTCGACTACTACGACGTCGACGTGTTCTGGTCCGATATGCATCATCGCACCGACCGCTTCGGCAGCATCAAGGGCCTTGGCGCCATCCAGCGCATGAAGCTGTGGCAGGACGACTATACGGGCCTGCATAGCCTAGCAGTGTGTGCAAATCGCACGTCGAATAGGTCCTATCAAGAGTTCCAAGTGAACTGGTTCGAGCCCGAGTTGAAGGGGAAAGACGACCGCGAGAATCGTATCAAGATGTATGTGCGCGGGACTCACCGTGGCCATAGTAGCAGCGCAGGATCATCGATAGCGACGGCTTCCGAGGGACCTAACTCTAGTCGCCGGTTTTCACTACATCGGATCCGACCACGGATACGCAGCGTCACTGGAAGTCCTCCATCTATGGCCAGTGATAGCTCATCAACGGATCTACAAGCCATCTTAGACTTCCGGTACATCGGCATCCAGTTCACATACAACGACGGTAAGCAAAACTCTCGATGTTCCGAAGACTCACCATGTGTCTAGCTAGTGGACTGACTCGTTTAATCATACAGATCTTGTCCGGTTCGCAGACGCATGGGCTATAGCGCAACACAAAGACAGTACTATAAATACAGCACGTCTTCTATCGCATAGCGCTATCAGCCTCCTGACACCTAACATCCAACCTCAACCGACAATCAGCTCGTATCAACAATCTAGAAGTAGTCCGGTATCTTTCACAAACCGACTTCAACCAGTCCAAGAACCTATACACGAAGAAGATAGAGTTCCACGACCGACTTGAGCAAGCAACCCATACAATATATACCTACTCCCTAGTCTCACCCAAAGATCTTAGTATCCTCTTCAAACAGATCAACCGAAGCCAAGTCTCAGATCTTAGATCTCGGCTTTATCCACCATACTTTCAATCGCAAGTCAGCCTATAGCTTCGTTTTGTGATTGATCTAAAGCATACACATGACAGGCTTACGTCCATCCAGGCATCTCAATTGGCGAACCGAATTATCTTTCGCTGACTGCTTCATGAGCTGGCCAATGAACTCTATTGTATGTATCATACAACATGTCCGAGTTGATTGTCTATCGGTCAATTAGACTATGTCCCTAAAAAAATATATGATAAACATAGATTCAGACGGAGTTGGCCTTATTGTAGTAGTCTACATAGCCAAGAACTCTATATACGTATCTACATACCATTGTTTTTGTTTAGTATGGTGTTTCAAATAGGCTATGACACTGCTTTTCACTCCAAATTCTTAGACATGAACTTTCATATTATCTCTATATTATCATAAACTTTTTTATGTTTACCTGCTAATATCACAACAATACGATGACCTACATTGACATAATCTATCTAAGAGTTAAGTAGACTCGATCTAATCATCCAATATGTACATTGTAGTATTTAGCTTCGACGCTTAAAATCTTCCTTTTCCGTTCTCTATTTTTTCTACTAGCTTCATCCCTGCCGTTGATGGTTCTGGAAGCCGTCCATTTAAGCTAAGCCCTTTATTCTTTTACTTCTCTTCTTTTCCCAATTTTCTTTTTTTTCAATACAATGCTCGATGATATGAGAAGTATAAGTGTCAAATGCTCAGCCAAATATATATATAAATGATGCTCAACCGTTTCTATAGGGCTGGAATTACAGAGATGTAACTTGTATATTATCTATCATCATTTATATGCAGGTCTTGGACCTCTCCTTTTGGTCTTGCTGTTTTGTGTATCAACCTCCGCTTATTCTATTCCGGAGATACTTGATGATAAATCCAGCCTGATAGATTTTTCTTGCTTCTTCGTAGTGAATCTGAAAAGGCCACATGCTGTGTTCTAAGGACTGACTAAGATTCTAGTACCGATAAGGATATATAATATTTTGTATGCATGCATACAATTAAGAAGATGGACCAAAAAAAAAGTCGCCATTAGATATCTGTAAGCTAAATTCTTACCAGATGCGGGAGATGTAAACATAACTAATCAACAAATATCAGTCTCTGATTGACAACTGGGAACGCCAATATTATGGTGTTTCTTTATCATGTTCAGTATTGGAAGGCGGAGAACCATGCTTTTGTATTGAAGATAAATCCGAAAGACCCTGTCTTCATCACATCTGTAAAGTCAAGCATTTACTAGGAGCTATAGAATTTAGCGGCATGGTTTGTATATGCTGCATATATCTGTATATATCTGTATATATCTACAGATATATACAGAAACAAGTGCAGATATAGTGAATATGGCAGTGAAAATCAAGTCTGGCTGTGTCTCTATGAATCATAACAACGAAAGAAGAACCTTGAGTCTTTTGATGTGCTTGTCATGAGGCCTGATTTGATTTGATTTTCAGGTTGTTGAGTTCCCTCTCTCAGGCGATAATCAGCCATGCGAATCCTGTAGGTAAATTCCTGGCCTGGTTATTTCCGGCCTCAAGACTACCGGTTCCTCTCACCAGCTATGAGTTCCGAGCACCCACCCCAATATATTGGGCATGGTTAGCACGATACTTCGCTTACTATGGTGCTTGGTCCTGATACTAACAGCCATGACCACGGCAGAAGCAAATGAGAGAAAATTTTCTGTTCACTTGCATTCACTGGAGTTGCGGAGTAGTGCTATTAATTTTATCTTTTTATCTTTTTTTCTTACTGAGTGACTATGGAAGAAGTAGTCAATCTCTTTCTCCCTTTCAATCCTGCGACGACGTTGCAACGCTATACATTGAGAGTTGCATCATAGGATCCATCAGTACGCAGAAAGGAAGTAAGAAAAGAAAGGAGGAAAACTGACTTGGGGTTGGTCAAGGAAAGACAACACGCAAGAGACAGCCGACATAAAAAGGCGACTCGGCCCAGTTCGAGCAAACCTGCTAAGCCGTTGGGTAGACTGTACATCTACATAATTTAATACTCGTACATCATATACTCGAGTCTAAGCCTCAAGATTAGTACAGATGTAGCTGTATCTTCTGACGTAGAAAGCTGAAAGCATATTGTAGAGTAAATGTATACAAGTGAGCTCGGATTTTCGTGGAATATGAGCGGCTAGCGATAAAGACGGAAGTCAAGTTTACGAGTAGTTCGACTCATGATTGCATTTTTTTCTAGATGGCATCAGTGTCAGGTGGGACGGATAGATAACAGATCGAACAGAGAAGCAGCAGTATTTGTACATATGTATCTGTATACACAATATCAGTACCACAATTGCTACTCATATGGGTTGCAACCAACGCTACTCGGAGTCGCGGTGATATGTAGAGTATGCAGCCAAGCTCTAGAAGCTAAAGGAACGAATAGGATACCACATGAGAGAATCCGTCTCTTAGGCTGGCGAAGCTGTCTGATACTGTGGTTCTGTAATGGTACATATGCATATTTAGATATACATACATACATACATACCAAAACAAATCGTGTCAAGAGACCTCTGACTCTAAACGGGGCCACTAGACTCGTCAGCCCGCCAAGGAAGACCGGGTGAAAGATCCGCACAGAGCCATGAGCTAGTCATGGCGCCTAGTCGAATAATACATATACATATGTATGTACAGATAAATGACGCTAAAAGTGGTATTGCAAGGGATATCGTGAGGTCGGGCTTTCCCCGTCAAAATTGTAAACGGCAAACAAGGAATAGGATGAGATACGACTGAATCTCTATCGTAGGATGTCCTTTGCTTTTACATGTTAACATGTGTTCATAGCTATCTTCATATATCAGTATAGTAAAGGAAAATCAGAGCCATTTGGCTTCAAATGTTTCAAGATGGTAGTTGCGCTGCGTGCAACAAGTTTGCGGGGCTTCATGGCGGGTAATTTGGCATCGGTCTTCTCGACCGGCCAATTATAGCCATGATTCGATTTGATCCTGAGCGGCTTCCTTTCTCAGTCCAGCACTTAGTGCTTGTTACAGTAGCTACCCTTCCCATTGTTGAAGTATCCTGAAGGACGAGAGCTATCTTTACGCCCCAAATTTGTATTGAAAACACGGACCCTTTTTGTCCTTTTCCTTCATTGATCTTCTACTTTTCTCTCTGTCGGCTTTGCGTATTGTTGTCGCTATAACGAGGGCGGCTGGTCTTGCTTACTAGGCCATAGGCCACTAAAACTAGTATTTTTATAGTATAAATTTACAAGCGACCGTTACCCTGGGGGGAACTACTGCTTCTGACTTGGCAGGTTCCTGCTTAATGCGGCTTGCACTATACTATACCTACCTGCCTACACATTTTTTACTATGAGCTTTCTCTAACTACATATACATACATGACATAGGGATATATATAAAAGCCTTTTTTAATTTTTAATTTTTTTCAATCAAGGTTTATTTTATTTTTTCTCTCGATAATTACTTGTTATTATCTCTAACGTATCATTTTTCGCCTGTTCGTCCGTTTCACTATAAGCAGCACATTGTCTAGCTTTTCGTCTTCCTTTTCTTTCTCCTTTTTTCTTCTTTCCATGACTTTTAGTTCTTGACTAATCAAGCTTTGACGTCGCTCTGGATCCAACGCCAGATTTTGCTCTACAAGCTCTACAAGGAAGAACGTTGCACCTGACGCGAAACCTGTCAGCCCTTCTCTAGCCTATCTGAGGACTCCGTTTGGACCACTTTCTCGTGTTAATTGATCAGTCGGACTCCAAACAATGGCTTCGTCTCCTCTCGCCACCGACGCCGCGTCAGCAGCCGCCGCTGCTAACCCTAGGGCTATTGCCGAGACCTCAGCTGACGCCCCAAACTCATCCGGTGCCGCCTCACCACAAACCGACACTAGCGGAAACGGCATTCTCCCTCTTCATGAGCCGCGCGGTGTCATTGAGATTGACGATGACGGTACCGATTCTCAGCCTAGCGTTTCCGAGTCCGCTTACATCGGCGAGACCGGCTCCTCTACCACGTCGCTGATGTCGTCCATCATGCGCTATCGCCAGGAGAATGGCCGCACATATCACGCCTACAAGGACGGCAAGTACGTCGTACCTAACGATACCTTGGAGCAGGACCGTCTCGATCATCAGCATCACATGTTTATGCTAACTTTCGGCAACCGCCTCCATCTCTCGCCAGCTGGTGAGGATGGTCACGTGCTAAACAATGTTCTGGATGTTGGTACCGGTACCGGTATCTGGGCCGTCGATTTCGGTGACGAGCACCCCGAGGCTTCTGTCATTGGTGTGGATCTTTCACCTATTCAGTCGTCATGCGTGCCGCCCAATGTCAAGTTCCAGATTGACGATATCGAGGAGCCATGGACCTTCAATGTTCCCTTTGACTTCATTCATAGCCGCATGATGACTTGGTCGATTTCTAACTGGGACCGCTACATCGATCACTGCTACAACAACTTGGCACCCGGTGGCTGGCTAGAGCTTATCGACATCTTGCCCAACAAGAGTGATGATGATACTTTCAAGGGCACCCACGCCGAACGCTGGATCAGCATCATCTTTGAGCAGATGGAAAAGATGAGCCGTCCTACTGACTCCGCCTTGAGATACAAGGATCAGATGATCGCTCGCGGCTTCACCAATGTTGTCGAGCGCAAGTTCATGTGGCCTCAGAACCAATGGCCCAAGGACCCTCACCTAAAGGAGCTTGGTAAGTCTCGATCCTCTAAATATGAGCTCAAACCAAGTATGTGTATCGTAATGCTAACAACTGGTCCCCAACAGGTGCCTGGAATTTGGAGAACATCAACTCCGGTCTGGAGGCTTTCTCTCTGGCCATCTTCACCCGTGTTCTCGGCTGGTCGCAAGAAGAAACCACTACACTACTAGCCAAGGTTCGCCAGGAGATTCACAGCCGTAAGATTCACGCATACTGGCCTATGTAAGTTCTACATCTCGTATCATCAATCATCACCGATTTTGACTTACTAATCTGTCCCGTATAGTATGGTTGTGTACGGCCAAAAGCCTGAGTAAAACCAATAAAATTCAAGTCCGAAGTGGTATGAGCAATTTATAGCTTCATATCACGTGGTAGTTGGCTTGAAAATGCAGTTGATAGACACCATATTATTTCTATACCACCCATGACGATAATGTTTTGCTTGTTTCTTCCCATTTTCTGTATCTATTATGCTACTATATACTCCTCAATTATTACCAATCATCTTGAAACCATAACAATCTCAACACATCTAGCCGTTCCGTTATGACTTATCAGAATCTAGATACACTTGGTAGAACTTTAACTTCAGCTGACCCTCGACATTCTCCAGGATTGCATGAGCTGCCCAGTCTTTGACGGTAACACCCGAGTTACGGGTGATGTCGACTTTGCCATGTAGCATAAATTCAGAGTTCCTGTTGCCGAAAGGGAACACTTTGTGTATGACGTGGGTCCAGCCCTGTACGCCGTTCCACGAGGCTTGACGAAGTTTGATGATGTCTAGCGTACTATAAGTTAGTGATACATCGCTTAGTACTACAGATGTGATGTCATCGGAACTTACTATCGATGCCCTTGACGGAAATTGACGCTAACTTAAGAGTGGCATCGGGCGTGAACTGCTCGATATAGTCCTCGTCAAAGCCTGGTGTATCAGAGACCTTGTAAAAGCGTTCCAAGAACAACACAGCGCTACTGTCGACAACACTGTCTTTGGGATACTCGGCTGCGTATGAGTGGGACATAGCTGGATGACTGTGGCAGAACCAGAGGAAATGATAAGACATGAGTAGGAAAGAGAATCAGATTGGGTAGAAAAGCAAAGCTTTAGCAGATTCTTCTCTGGCTTTTTCAGTAGTCTTCTTGGCCGGGTTTATCGCCTAGGGCCTTTTTCCATACTACATTATCTTTCATGCGTAGGGGCGGACACTGTGATGGCCTCGTTCCATCGTCTGAGGTAGTATCGGATACAGTGACTTATAAGAGAGCAACACTGTTTGGATGTCCTGTGATGTTTATGAGTGCTTCGTTTACATAACTAGTGGGGCGATGGTTGGGTTCAAGGACTAAAACTTCATGATATTTATTTATACGAACACTCATAAGGGAACATGAGCTCATCGTAGTTCATAATAGCATTGTAACTTAAGGTAGGATTTTGACCGCACGGATCACACCCACGAGCAAAAATTCTTTCCGTAGACAAAAAGACGGGGATAAAGAGCAAACCGTGAGGGGAATTTTCACCTGGCCAAGAGGTGTCAAAAAGCCTTCAGCGCCTTATTCTGACTTGGCAAGCGAGTCCCGTCTGCCGAGTAAACCATGACGACTCTATCTTGATTTTGTCTCTATCCACAATTTCCATTTCATAACGGCCAACCAGCGTAGCGACCAGCTTATAGATCTCTAGCAATGCCAAATTCCGCCCAATACACACTCTACTGCCACCGCCAAACGCGACGTCCGCCGCTCCCATGGTCCGTAGTCTCTCAGCAGTAGCCTCTTTACTTTCTCCGTCCTGTGGAAGCCAGCGTTCAGGCCGGAAAGTATCTGGTTCTGTGCCCCAAACACTGCCCCTATTGCGGCCCGTGACGTAAGAGTTTAGGCCGACAATGGTCCCGGGCGACACGAAGGAGCCGTCGGGAAGATCTAGGCCTGATGCGGGCACGTAGCGCTCGAGACAGAGACCTACAGCCGGGTTGAGACGGATAGCTTCTTTGATGACGGCGCTGAGATATGGTAGTGTCCGGATCTTCTGGTAGGATATAGGACCGTTCTTGGCTGCTTCGACTAGGCCAGCCGCGTCTAGCTCGGCGACTAGCTTGGCTAGACATGCGGTGTCTGTCCACAGATGATAGAAGACGGCACGCATGGTGTTGGCTGTGGTATCAGCGCCAGCCAGCATATTGACGAGAAGGTAAAGTAAGATCTTGTTGTTGTCGATAGTGTTAGTGTTATCTTCAGTCAAGCGCAAGAAACCATCCAAGAAGTCATTATCGGCATCGCCGCTGCCTCCCTTTTCTTGTCGGCTCGTTATTCTTCCAAACAACTTCTGGGCGCTGAAGTTGATGATTCTGGGTATGGTCGGAACGTCGAGGGGAAAATAACGACTCTTCAACAGCCATTTGTCTACAGCTGGTATCTGTCCGTTAGTTCCAAACACATCAGACAAATCATCTCCAAGCTTTATGCTACCATCGAAGTCGCATCCTTTGTCCATATAACCGAGGGAAGTTCCAAAGGTGGTCAGCGAGATGGCATCCCAGGTGACTGTAGTCGTATGTTGTTGTTAGTACAGATACATATCTTACAGTATATATCGTGTAGTAGTCCACTTACAATATGCAAGCCATTCTCCTATCCTGAACGTCTTGTCCTCTTTGTCCGCATGGCGTTGGTCAATCATTCCACAGAACTCCTTCATGACGGTGTCTATATGATGCTCCAAGGACAGGATATAACTAGCCGAGTAATACTTCGCTACAGGCTTTTTCACGCGTGCATGTTCGGTCGGATCAGTCGTGCTAAATATGTTACTATATAACTTTCCATCAATGTAGCTATTATTGCCATTGTAGAACTCGGTCTATAAGGGTTAGTATACACGCGACAACCATCTAGAATGCTTTATTTACCTTGAGAAAACTTTCGTCGCTATTATATATCACTCTGGTGAGTTCTGGATAGTCTAGACTCAGCATGTTTGGGCCGATGCGTACGACAGGTCCGTGGATATCATGGAGTTGACGGAGTTGGAACTGGAACTTGCGTCCGCGAACTTTGAAGTAACGCCACCAATTTGTCCAGGCTTGTAGTGATTGTCAGTAAGCTCTATACTCAGATACGGTATCTTAGAGGCATTATCAGCAGTTCTTACCAGCAAGTCTCGGCCCGGGATATTGCCGCAACGGAGATGTGTAGTAGGGGATCACGTATGATAGCACAAGGGCTAGTAGTACAAATGGAGGTCCATAACGGATTGCCCAAGATGCCACGTGATATATGTTCACGCAGTTCTGTATGAACTCTGCAATATAAGCGAAAGCAGATCGCGCAATATGCTGCTTTTCAAGCTCCATTACTGCGGATATGTTGGATGATGAAGTTTAATATATGAGTTATGTTGTTGGATGCACTCTTTCTCTATCGACTGACTGATGCCTGGGCATCTCAACTATTTCTATTTATGCTCGACATAAATCTACATAGTACATACATCAAGACAGTCATTATAAAGCCTACGGCGTTGTGTTTCTTGACGCCAGAGCATGTCGCTTATCTGTTATTGGAGAGGCGTCGCCTGTTATCTGTCAAGATCTTGCAGACATCTACTCACATATCCACAAAGTCAGATGAGACGACTTAGTTTTATTAGCCCCCATGTTGGTATGTGATAGAATGTACAGATACATAGCTATAGACATCGATAAATTAGCTCATAGATTAGATAGTTAGATGTATTCGTTCAATGTGGTCGTTGACGTAGGTGACGTATATTAGCCACCGCATGACTCGGTTATATCAGTAATCATGTCCTAGTCTTGCTCTGTAAGTGTATTTTTTCCACCAGTCATGTCCCATGTAAGCTTCAATAGTAGATCTCTTAACCAAATCGAATGAACTTGTCAGATCGTGCTTCGGGTTCAGACCAGCCTATTACTATCTAGGCCACATTATCGCACAGTTGAAACTATCATCTTACCCCAGATTTCGTTATAAACCGACTAGCATTCACCTTCCATATCGCCGATTCGATAATCTTGATGTAATAGCGCGATAGTAGAGTTGTACTCAGCCTGTAGATCTCCAACATTGTCAAACTGTTGTCTATGTACATGCAAATATGTATCTGTATACACATAGTTTTTCTCCATCGAACGCCCGTGACCATACCGCAAACTTCACATCACTCTCGCCATTATCCATATCGTAATCGCCGACCCGGGCGGAATAGTTTGATCTCGGCCACTTATTAGATTGGCAAGGGTGTTTTGATTCGTAAATAGATAGCGGCACCTCCAAACACATCTAATCCCAAAAACAACAGCACTCGTAAACTGGGGAGTCGTTCATCTTCCTGACTGATACTACACTATATCATGGGATATAACTGACCCCGTCGAGTTCAAGCAGGCTAGTGTATGGCGGTATCTTTGATCCCAGGGAAACTGCACATGTCTATCCTCCTGCCTAGTACCGATAAACGAATAAAGCCCGGACTGAACACATAGATTAGCTTCTGTCAAGCTTACATATGTAAGTGTGAAGAGATGAGATAATCAGTGCTAACATAGATATACCTGGGGCCCACCATCGTTCATGCATCATATCGTCTTCGCCAGCCGCAGAGAGTCAAAGTCTAGGATACTTGGCCCTACATAGGCTACCAAGTCGTGCTGGTCATGCAGTTTCTCAAGATACCAGTGATATTGCCGTATTATCACAATGTAGAAGTCTGTCCAGGCGGCTAGAGTAGGCCCGGAGATCTTGCGTAGTAAAGACGTTGCCCAAGGTACCAAGTACCATAGAAACGCCGCTAGCATTAGTAGTGTTGTAGCAGAGTTTATTTGATGTAGAGTGCCAGTTGATAACATTGCGAATAGCTTGGTAAAAGGCTGTCAGGACGGCTCGTGACTGTTACAATGATTCAGTGATGATAAAAATGTATCGACGATTATCTGCTGCTTGGGAGTGAACCAGATTCTGTTGATACTTCTTCGAGTTCTGGAGTCCCATCTGGCGGGCTGTAGCTGAGCTATTTATACGAGTAGTTGTGTCGTTCGAGTCAACTCACATGCAATGAAACTCAATCAATCAGATGCTATGGGTTAGCATTCTGCATATCATTTCGAAATAGTTAAAGCTCAGATAGACCGACAATAAACATCGTGTTTGTTGGTTTGATAACATAGAAACACTGGCATCATCTCTATGGTCTTGGTTGGTGGAATCACTGGTTATACGGTATGGGCATTCATCAACTTAGACGGTATAAGATGACGAAACGAAGCTATCCAACTTCCCTAATCTAGTGATATCCTGGTCTGTTTCTCGGACAAATTGCTACCGCTCGTTGATGTTATACGAAGGTACTTATGTTCGAGATTCTTCTTTACTAAGTATAGCACATTGTTATCGATGTATGTGCAAGCAATGGATAACCCTAACATATGCACTTTCAATCTTTGTTATTGACCGTTTCCACATTTTAACCCTAATCCAGCTTCATGATTTTAGCGGTTTCGGATTACGCGGCTCATTGTCATAAAGGTCGTATTTCTTTCTATCGTTTGCAGCTCTAGAACCCTCATCAGCGCCTGTCTTTGCTCGATAGATGAGTTGATAGTAGTATACAAACTTATAACGGTGATCTTGCAAAAAAGTATGCGGGATAATGTAACTGTATACACTACTAGAAGTGCAAAAACAAGGACGAGAGAGTCAAACTGGCTGACAGAATCGTTCGATGCTTATTTGGCATTCAGGGATTCTGTTATTGGTTTCTGTATGTAGTAGCGAGTCAATGATTCAATACCCATCAATCCGTCACTCATATCTATCGAATACATAAGAACTGATGTGTATGATCATCATAGTTATATCTCAGTGGGCAGCTCATGCTATGTTATTCACAGTTTCGGTTCCTTTTTAATCAGAACAAGTCATCTTTTGCTTCATAATACTAGTTAAAATCAATCAAGGCCATCACAAGACCCTGTTATTCAGCCGAGTCAAAGCCTTTTGTCTAACGATAGTATCTCGGGCTTGGCATATGATGAAAGGCGCATCATAGACTGCCATGAGAGATAACCAAAGGATTAAGAAGAAAGCGCTATTAGATTTCTGGAACTATTAGTCAGGATGTTCTACTAGTCAGGAAAAGTATATATGTAGTTGAAGATATTTAATGTACATATTCTTAATCTCAAACACTGCTCGGCGGAAATCGAAACACGAGGCTGCCAGGCTAGGTCTCAAGTGATGTTGAGGACTTTTATGGACACAAAATCTCTAGCTAGATCGAACAGGAGGAGAAGACATAGTAGATCTTTTTTCTTTTTCTTCGCTTCAACTTTCTCTTCTAAAATATAGAAGCTCTGGACGCTTCTATGCTATCGTCTGAGTTAAGCAGTGGCTACAGTTGCATTTTATCTGCAGCTTGGATCAAGATTTAACCTGAGAAGAAAAGAAGAAAGGTTAGCAACGTACATGTAGCATTATCCAAGCAACTCTAAAGACTCTTCGTAAAAGGAACAGAAAAAACTACTTGAGGTTTGAGAATTCTACGTGTAGTTTGTGAAATAAACCAAAAATTATAATTCATTCAGACAGTTCATTACGCTTTCTTACACCATAAGCTTTCTTTTTAGTCGAGCATTTCTGACACAATTTATGCCGCAAGTTTGACGCCTAGGCGAGCTATAACCTTCCCTTCTCCTTCTTTTTACCTTTTTGCAGCTTTGCTCTTCTTCGCTTACCATTTCTTAAACTCTATAAGTCTTCGGTAGCTTCTCTAGTGTAGCAACTTAGAGTCATCATCAGTAGCCATTTTTTCTATCTAGATGAGATTTCTCTAGAAGAGAGACCTGTCATAAAAAGCTGGGGGTGTCCATAGAATTACAGGAACTTCCCGATGTTTCTGTTGCAAAGACCTTTCTAGCTCAATATCACCAGAACTTTCAAGAAACTGATTCTCAATGTAAGATGAGCAGGTGATCACTCACTCAACTTAGGTTTCTATATGTAGTTTGAATACTCATAGACGAGAGCCATCCTAGCTCTGCTCTTGCCTCTGTTTCTTCGATATATCTTACCGAGAAGAGAAGCGTAGAATACCGCGGAAGATTGATAAATTGACGCCATTAGAGGCTTCATTTAGCGAGAAAACTTCCGTTTGCCCGACCTCCATCCCATCCATCCAGGAACAAAAAAGAAGAAGGTAGAGGCTCAATTGTGCTGACGGTAAGGCGAGTATGATAGGCTCTATTCTGTCTACTGTTAAGCGTCGGATACTTCAGACTACAGCTATATGACTTTATAATTTTTAGTATAGAGGCCCTGTAAGATATACCGTTATCCTCGCTTCCAATTTAGACTTCTGTGGCTATGCATATGCCATGTTCTTCCTTAGTTCTCTTTTTGGTCCCTCTAGGAAAGAAGCATATCTCTGTCATTTGATAAGCTTCGGGATCTTAAAACTCATTCGTATAAAATCAAGCCTGTCTCGGTGCCGAGATTATAGATATTGCTATAGGTATATATATATAGTCTGGTAGTACTTGAACCGTCATTGAAGACTGAATTATGTCTCATCAAGCGCTTGTGGTAGTCTGGAATTTCGACCTGTCTTGAAAGCCGGCCAGTTAATCTTCAGTGATGGCTCTCTGATATCTTTGCAGTGGCCAGTGCCTGGCTGTCAATGAACCAACGCAACCCTGTTGACCAAAGTCTAGGCCTGATTCAGGGACCGTTATTTCTGTGTCTCTCAAGGGGCATTGAAATGCTAGTTTATCAGCGTATTTGCATTAACGGAGCATGTTAGCCTAAATCCATAGAACTACCGGGTTTTCTTAATAGACTTGATATGATAGTAGTCGATATGATATTGATGGTGTCCTTCTCTTATAGGTATCGTATCTCTCTTAACTCAAGTAATATGTTAATCTCTTGATAATATTGCTGATAGGAAGCTTCCGCGCGCAAAGATTACCGTAGTTGGTTTGTTTCGGTTGACTTGTTTTGAAGAGTCAAGCAAATGGCATAGATAACAAGCTTTCTTTACCGAACCAGGGACGAAAACAGAGACTCAATAAGCATTCTACGATACATTTACAGCTATATAACTACATGATGGGAGAATAGAAGGGGAAAGTTCTTTTCACATACAGAATGCCCCAACAAGTACCTGTATGCACTTTTTATGCTATTCAGCGTGTTTTATATCTGACTTGTATCCCTTGTAACTTTGATCTTGTTAGCTTCCCCTGGCTAAGACGGTTAGCAAAACTATTGTTGTTGAAGTTTGCAGCATTCGTGTAGTTTTTTTGCTTAGGCCCTCGGACCTAATGGTGAAATTTACGCAGCAATGTAACCAAGGAGCTAATAGTAGCAACATTAGAAGAATACATATACAAAGAGGTTACAGGAAGAAATAGGGGAGTGAAGGCCGAATCACACGCTATGGCTTGTTTGTTTAGGCTGTTTTCACTTCTTGTCTTTTGATATCCGTGCTACATATGTACATGTGTCTATTATGTTTCCAGTGGTATCGAATATTACAGCTGCTGTGAAGGAGAACCCTGAAAGTCCATAATGTTGTGTTTGAGGAAATGTAAAACAACAGCCAGTTAGCCCCATGTAGAATATGTGACACTGTCAACACTTTTCTCAGGCAAAATTGGCAATGTAATGAGTAGTCAAGAAAGAAAGGTTTTAAGCCACTAATTTTGCCTGCCATGCAACTTCTGAACCAGACAATCGTAATAGAGTCTACACATGACTTTCTACTGTCGTTTGGTACATCAGGGGACTATTTTTTGTATGATACTCATTCATACCCAACATGAACGTCACTTTGCAAATAAGTGCGAACGATGAATGAGAAGAGTCTCATGAAAACATGATTAGGTTATTCTAGCCATCGAGATGAACAACAGGCATCTTGCGGCTCACTTGCCACATGGAAGTGAAAAAAACGGCTTCTCACTAGGGGATGGTAAAACTGAGTGATAGTAAAAAGGCCTAGGCTCGTGTTACTTTTCACTACGTTTTGATATCAAGTGAGAAACACTAAGAAAGCCCATTATTCAGGGCCCTAGTGAGTGTATACATGTAGCCTGATGTCTGTCAGCTAATTATTTTACTACAACGCTACCATCTTAGACACATCGTGGTTAAGAAAGTTATAATTATACGCTATCACCGATGTGGTAGACATTAGATCTGTCTGTTGTTCCGGCCGGCTGATTGTTGGAAAGTATCTAGCGACAAGTCTCTACTGAGTATATATTTATCTACATGACAAGAAAATGCCCATTGGTGACAGAAACAATACATCTAGACTCCCTGTCAAGGATAAATTCCCCTCAGAATGGATGTTTAAGCTTCTCTACTCATAAATTTAACATTGATCCTTCCCTCACGCTACGACGATATAGGACATGAACACAGCAGAGTCCCTGGCTAGTCAATTTATCTGTATATAAAAATATACATTGACAAGGCCAGAGGCTTTTCGCCTCGGTACAGCTTCGGGAACGTTGGAAAGAGTGGGCAAAGGGTCAAAGCCTTTTCGTCTTTCGTAGCCACTACTTGAAGTCGTCTTCTCTTTGTATCCAGACAAACTGCTTGCTTGTTCCTTTCAGAGCTGCCTGGCCTGCTAAGGAGGACGGCAAGGGCCCGGTAAACCTGAATTCCTAAAGCATTGCTTGGCTTTATGGAGGTGTTTCTAGCCTTGGTTTCTGATACTCTGGGTGCCTTCTTTTCTGTTTCTGGCTGTTCGCCTAATGGTGTCGTGCCTACCAACATGTCAGAAAGGCACAAATAAAGCTTAACAAAGCGTCAGGGAACCAAACAGTCTTTGGTTCTGTGTTCAATAGTTGGCTTGGACCCACAGCACCAACCCTACCACTATTCATTGTGTTTAACCCTACAGACGCAATATCTCATGTTGAAATTTTGGATGACTATCATCATCATATGTTGTCTTGATCAAATTAAAAGACCTCTTTGGCTTACTCCGCCACAGTGACACTCTAACGGTCCCTGGTCCGATAGTTCTACCCTCTTTATCAAGCTGTAGATACTACTTGCTGAGCGTAACGATTTTCGTGTCAATCAGTCCCACTTGTTCTTACAAGGTGCAATATCAGTAGCTTACACTACTTATCCCACCATGGTGATATGACGTCGAGATCAACTGTTTAGCCGTGAAGATCGGGTTATTTCTCGCTGAGAAACACCAAGAGAGATGCTCTACACTATAGCCATTTCTCTCTAGATCCTCCTCCTTCCTTCTGCCATTTAGAGACAAGTAAACAAAGAACACCGACTTATGAACATATGTAATATGTAAGACCGGGGCTGCAATGACCAGCTGCTGATACGCTATAGTTGCAATACTTACTCGAAGCATTTGACCAGCGAGATTGCCCTGCGAATTAATTACTGTTGCCTGGGCTTTGGAGCGCTGTTGATGTCTATTATCTTTTTGTTCTGGAAAGAATAGACGACCCTCGCTGTTATCGTGACGGCAAATCGCGGGAAGGGAGGTGTTTCATATCCCGCCTGAGTAGTTATTGGACGTTGTTTGAGTGATTGACTAGATAGTTGCCTTCACGGCAAGGTATTCTCCTTTTGTCTTGTTATATAGAAGCTTAGTGAGATCAAGACTGTATTGATAGCTTATCAAGTGGCATCTGATCGAGCTTCATTGCTTCACGAGATGATGATATCTCTAGACACGTATTTGGATATTGCTTAAATTATACACAGCAATGGTGATCACGGCTACCAGCTTATCTAGAACTCTGATCATCGCTTGACTAGTTATGGTCTTGGTGATGAGTCGCCAACTTCATCGACTTTGTGATGATATTCACCTTAGGCACATCATCCACCGACTGGCCTACCTTTTGGCTGCACAGAAACAGAATTTGCTTTCGTGTCAGAGATCCGAGACGATCGTAGTGGATCTTGTCGTTGTTTCTGGCCTATTCTCTGACCGCGAGAGTTCCTGCGGAGAGGCTGGAGATGTTTTGTCTTTTTCAGCCTCAGACTTGGATTCTCACAGACAGAACGAAAGAGAGAGAGAGCGAGAGAACTAACCTTGAGAGGACTTACAACGAGAATACAGTAGAGAGGGGATAGGTGGGTTAGGTAGGTGAATCCCGAAACTGTCACACTGAATGACCTTGATCTTGATACACCCCTCCCCCTTCTAACTATGGGTAGAACCCCGTTGTTTTCTATAGACTTCTCCATATGTACTAGTAGAAGAAACACTAAACAGATAGACAGGGCCCCGTAACACAGTAACTAGGCCCAGGCTTTTCCCTGAAAGCTCATACACATACAATCTTATGCAGGCACAAACATACACCTTGCCTGTCAGAGGCTTCGGGTTCGGTACGAAATACATGTACATGTACAGCAGCGTTACATCCATAACGCTCGGAGGCGTGTATTGGAAAGTCATGAATAAGCTTGTTCTGTCACTAACAAACGTTTAACCAGAAAAATGCAAAACGGGCCACCCCACGGCCAAGCTGGCCCGTCCAACTCGCACACACCATCTCTTGCTGCCCCTACTAGCATCAAAACCTTGTTCATACTACTGCTGTCCTAACTCAATGGGAGGCCCAAGCTAGACTAAGCCAAAATTGGCGTCTTAGACGTCTATCGTTCACAAAACCGCTGGTCTTCGGGTTAAACACTGTCAGTCCGATTTCATATAAGAGACCTCGCCCTCCTCCATCTTGTATCTGTTTCTCTCTCTCTTTCCTCCTCACCCACTCATTCACAGCCTTTCTCAACCCCATATCTTCATTTCTTCCCTTCTTCGGTCCTGGTTGGCCTTTTTTTTTTTCGCTTCTTATTCTATACTGACCGGTTCAGCTTTTAATTAACTATTTTTATTTTATTTTTTATTTTATTATTTTTTTTTCCACGCCTTCTTTTCTCTAACCTCCCATCAAACATTTGATCTGGCATCGTCATTTCTTACGCTACTTTCTCTACCGATCAAAACATAACTCTACATCTTAAAACACACATCAGTCAAAATGGTTTCTTTCACCAAGTCTGCCATTATCTCGGGTTTTGTTGCCCTAGCCAACGCCCACTGTGTCATTCTTGCTGCTCAGGGTACTTCCGGTCCTGCTTCCATCGGTTTCAAGGGTTAGTTGCTTTGCATTCTCTGATATTTAATACCTTGCATACTAACAACCATCTACAGTCGAGGATTCCATTGCCCGCAACTGCACTGGTATCAAGCCCTGCCAACAGGACACAACCATCATTCGTGATGCCGAGATCAGCGCCAACCTGGTAAACGAGTGCGGTCGTACTCAGCTGTCTGGTAACATTGATATTGGTGAGGCCACTGAGAGCGCTCTGTCAGCTAAGGCTGTCACCCAGGCCAATCCCGGTGACAAGGTCACCATCACTATCCACCAAGTAAACTCTGATGGTGCCGGTCCTTATGTCTGCGACATGGACATGACCTCCAACACCCTGGGTGTCTCTGGCCAGACTCCCCTGACTGTCGAGAACAACGTTCCCGGTAACAACGGTTTCTCCCAGGCCAAGTTTGAGGCTTTCAACATCACTGTTACCATGCCAGACAACATGAACTGCACTGGTGCTTCTACTGGTAACGTCTGCACTGTCCGCTGCCGTAACAACGCTCTGGCTGGTCCCTTCGGTGGTTGCTTCGCTGTCCAGCAGACTTCCAACTCAAACACCAACTCCGCCAAGACCATCACCTCTGCCGCTTCTCTGAAGGTCATCGAGGAGCAGGTTCTATCTTCCCAGGCTGATCTTCCCGCTGCTATCGAGGCCAACAAGAACGCCGGTTTGGACGGTGCTGTTGAGGATGTCGCTGTCCTGAACACTCTGCTGGCCACCTTCCCTACCTCCGCCTTCCCCGTCGAGACTCTCAACCCCGGTGGTCTGGCTGACGCTGATGCTACCTCCACTCCTGCTGCTACCTCCACTCCTGCTGCCACCAAGCCTGCTAAGGCTTCCAAGAGCCCCGCCACCGCTACCACCACCAAGGCTGCGAAGGCCACCAACGGTGCTAACAACGGTGCTAACAACGGTGCTAACAACGGTGCTAACAACGGTGCTAACAACGGTGCTACCACTGGCAACGGCAAGAACGCCAACAAGAACAAGAACAACGCCGCCAGCGTTGACAGCAACACTGACTCCAAGGTCCGCCGTGCTAGCGCTCTCCGCTGGGCTCGCCGATCCGAGTCTCAGGAGTAAATCACTCATTCCGGCTCTTTTTTTCTTCTTCTCTCCTTGATTTAAAAAGCTGAGTGTATTTGTTTTGCTGTCTTTGAACGGTCCAGCTTTCTATTGAGTTCATCTCTTCGTAAGAATCGAAGGTGCTCGCTGGGAAGGGCTAATTCCTTTCTCTCGAATGATATGTACTCATAGAATCGGTCTGGCTTGTATTCGGAGGCTTCTGCGTCTGTTTACCTGAAGGCTTTGTTCTCTTTTGTTGTTTGTTTCCATCTGTGTCCCTGTTCACCCCCTTACGCTTGCTGCTGATTTCTTTTATTATTACTACTATTGTGTTCATTTCTGATGCTGAGAGAGAGGAAGGGATATCTTGAGAAGAGGAAAATAACCTCGTGGATTAACAAAGAATTGATTGTGAATAAAGAATTTAGGTAGACATTAGCTTGTTTTATTTTTGTTCTTTTGTTCATCTTTCATAGAAATGATTAATTATCTATTTTCCCAAAGAAAAGAAAAAAAAAGGGGTTACCTCAAACAAGTTTCTTGATCTGTTGTGTTCTATCTTGTGCTTGTCTTTGCTGGTAACCGGTTTTCCTTCTTTATTTTCAAGAGTTTGGCGTTTATATCATGGGGCATATATACAATGTTAGTTATAGAAACTTGTTTACAATATATATTTTCACTTTTGAAAATAGCGTGTATTGATTCTTACAATATATCTATCTTTGCTTACTCATTTATACAGAGAGAATGTAATTTCATATCTTGAGAGCTAAAATAGCTTTTGTGACTTTGTAAAATAAAAACTGTAACACGATGTGCTTGATCGACGATATCATGATACTTTGGACTGTTAGTGTATTGGGGGCATGACTCTTAAGTTTTCCGGAAAGGTCACTACCCGAACCTATTAATCTTTTCTTTCCTCTTCTTTTAGGCCGAGATAGAGAAAACTGAGTGAAGATAAACAATCTTACTTTCCTAGCTAGAGACTATGATTTTTTTTAAGCTTAGCTTTAATGAGTAAATTGGTTTTGGGCTTTGATTAGCTATGAAACCTGTCAAAAGTCAAACAAGGAGAGGGGGGTGTGGACTAAGAAGGGTTGAAACATCGATTGAGTATGGGAGATGCCATGAGCTCAAAGACTGTCTAGAGAGAAGATGGAATTAGGTATTTCATGCAATATAAGAGCTATTTACAATTATAGGTATATAGCTAAAATGTTCTAGATCATTTTCACATTTTTCCTGCCTCGTTTAGCTCCATAATGTACACATAATGTCACATTGTTCTTGACGTAATATGAATGGGAAAGATACTTATAACAAAAGATATCTAACGTATCTTATATATCACTATTTGATTGAAATGAAAAGAAACGCCAATGTTGAAAGGCCGTTTTAAAATAGATTTCCTCTCTAGAAATGAAGAGAGTGCTGTTTGGTTGAAGGAAGCATCAAGAGAATGATAAAAAGAACAAGAAGAAAGACCACACATATATCTAGTCTTTGGGAAAGAATATTGATATTGTTTTCTTCTCACAGAAAGAAAAGATATAGGGGGAAAATAGAAGAAGGAAAGGTCACCAAAAAAGAAGATATGACGAGAAAAAAAGAGAAATAAAAGAGTTTTGTCCCTCCAAAAGCAAAATAGTCCCGACAAACAACAAAAAGGTCTCGTTGAGATAACCGTTACGCCATAATCTTTTGGTTTGCCCTGTAGATGCAAGATGTGCCGGTCTGAGGCCAAAGTAGAAGGCAGACAATAACAAAATCATAAGCTAAAAGAAGAAACGAAACATCACCATACAAAAGTAGCATATCAGTCAAAGTCCAAGGAACATTGTCAGGGAACAAAGGTAGATGAATCAAGGTTGACTTGTGTTTTCTTTTCTTTCTTTTTTTTTGGATTGTTTCTGATCTTCTTTTGGTAGTTCAGGCCGATGACGATTAAGAGCAAAAAAGTAGTTGATAAATAGGACAAAATGAAAAAAAAATTCGAGTCGTCTAATCATAGCAGCGTGCAGAGGAAGAGGGTCACTGTTGAATACGACCCCTCCATTATGGTGATATAAAAAATATGAGAATAGAGGAAAAAAAAATGAAGTAGAAGCCGAAAAAAGAAGATATGAAGCGGTGTGCTGTACCCTCCGTGTGATATGTTTTAAATTCTTTTTTTGTTTCTTTGAGGATGAGATCATTGCAAGGAATAGTCAGTCCTAAGCAGACGCATGGCCATCTTTTGTAGACAAGTCATAGTCAAGCACTTAGAACTTGAGGGCCTTAGGTTGCTCCCAGGAGAAGCTCTGGTTGGTACCAAAATGTCCGTTCTTGGCGGTCTGCAGGTAGATGGGCTTGGCTAGATCCAGCTCCTTGACGATGACACCAGGACGCAAGTCGAAGTTGCTGCGGATGATGGCGACCAGTTCATCTGAGGTCTTCTCGGAGGTGCCGTAAGAGTCGACGTAGATAGAAAGGGGCTCGGCGACACCAATTGCGTACGACAGCTGAACGAGGGCACGGCGGGCAAGGCCAGCAGCAACCAGAGACTTGGCGATCCAGCGGCCGACGTAGGCAGCGGAACGATCGACCTTGGAGAAATCCTTTCCGGAGAAGGCACCACCACCGTGGGCACCCCAGCCACCGTAGGTGTCGACAATGATCTTACGGCCGGTCAGACCGGCGTCACCCTGGGGACCACCGATGATGAACAGGCCAGAGGGCTGGATCTATTGGGGAGTTAGCAACTGATCTTCTTTCATGCATGTTTTGTTGGTATTGCTCAAAGAGACTTACGTGGTAGATGGTCTTGTTATCCAGGTACTTGGCGGGGATAGTCTTCTTGATGATCTTCTCAAGGATCTCCTTGCGGAGCTCCTCAGTGGTGATATCGGGAGAGTGCTGGGCAGAAACAACGACAGTGTGGACACGCTGGGGGACAACGGCACCGTTGTCGTGCTTGTACTCGACGGTGACCTGGGTCTTAGTGTCGGGACGCAGCCAAGCCAGAGAGCCGTCACGGCGAGCAGCAGACATGGCAGCGTTCAGCTTGTGAGCGAGCTGCAGAGTAAGAGGGAACAGCTCGGGGGTCTCATCGGTAGCATAGCCGAACATGATACCCTGGTCACCGGCACCCAGCTTCTCCAGGGCCTCGTCCAGGTGCAGACCCTGGGCAATATCGGGAGACTGCTGCTCAATGGCAACAAGCAGGTTGCAGGTCTTGTAGTCAAAGCCCTTGGAGGAGTCATCGTATCCGATGTCACGGATGGCATCACGGACAACCTTCTGGTAATCCAGCTTGGCCTTGGTGGTGATCTCACCAAAGACCATGATCATACCGGTCTTGGTGGCAGTCTCGCAAGCGACCTTGGAGAGGGGATCCTCAGACAGGCAGGCATCGAGGATGGCATCGGAAACCTGATCGGCGATCTTGTCGGGGTGACCCTCACCGACGGACTCGGACTAGAGAAGAAGAAATTGTGTTAGGATTATCACATTGGCGAGCGGTACCGGATAGGAGCGGCGTAGTTCGAGAATAATCTTACGGTGAAGAGGAAAGTGCCCTGGTTAGCAGACATTATGAATGTGTGAGAAAGAAAAGGGTATCAAAAAAAGAAGAACACTGCAGTATGAAGATAGTTAGTCGAGTGTCCAAAGAATGAGTTTGTTTTGTTTGTTGTCAAAGAGAAAACACAGAATGGTGTGGCGGGGTTCTTTCTGGTATGGCAAAAGCAAAACAGAAGGATAGATCCGGCAGCGAAAGACTAAGAAAGGATAATGGATACTGACCCTTTAGATGATGAGAGAAGACAGGAGAGGATGGAGAAGGGAAAAGGAAAAAAAAGAAGAAAAAAAAAAGGAGAGGGAAATTCAGGAAAAGAGAAGAAGAGGGGAGACTATATAAAAAAAAAACCAGAGGCAGTTGCGCGGAGCTAGGAAAGCAGAAAGGAAGGAAACTAATTTGACTCTGCCGATTAGGCGTTGCAGAGATTGCGGTGGGATTCGAATTTTTAACATATATTTTTTCTTTGACTTTTTTTTTCATATTCTAGTGGTAGCACTAAATAAACCTAATAGAAATGATAGTGGCGCCGGATTTTCTTGTCAGTCATCATGGCCTCTATTTTCCAACAATCAGGTGTAATCATTCGCAAACGTATCCTGTACTTCTAACTCTTCAACAACTCTCTAAACTAGCATAGTAAGCCTGCCAATAACCTAGTGTTGCTTCTCCAATGAACCAGTGGTACGAATTCTCAAAGTGTGAGCCGAAAACAGTGCATGAGAGATATGTTGTGAATCATGACATAGTCATCGATAAACGCACTGTTATTTACTCAAGTAATAGCTAAGTCTTTATTCAAAGCTAGCAATGATCTTCCATATGCTACTTAACAAAGATGCGTCAACAGGCTATCCATCATATGTACATATGTAAGTAACAGCCTATTTACTGTAGCCTGCCATCAATAAACATATATAGCGCCTATCCTCATACAACAATTATATAGACTAGTAGTATCACAAGCCAATCATCAATCTACAGATATTTTGGGGCGATGAAATGCCTTTGGCTGAACAAGATCACCTTGATGATGGTTAGATACGGGCACGTCCTTGATGTCCCAACAAGAACCGCAACGAAAGCCTGTCGGGAAGTACATCCTTGTCCGCTGTACATGTTATACTTGCTATACATGCAGGCCGCTTGGTTTGTTATCTTAGCATAAGCCATGGGATCCAAACGAGAGTGGTTCTGACCTTTAATTGACAGACCGTTAATGCTGCAAATGTGTCAAAAGCGTCAAAGATACAATACAGTGACAATGGCTGATAGAAAACCCCTTCTTGTCCGGTTGTCGACACAAGAAGTCAACATTGAGAGTCTATCTCGCCATCACCCTAGATTTCTTTGCATCATGGTTGAATCGCCCCTTTAATGGAACTCCAATTTAAGCCATAAGAAAAAGATCTTAGCAAGAAAAACTTCTCTGAGTCTTCCGGACCACTTCTAGCCTCCTTCTGCTAGCCTTCGAAACCAGCCATCAGTCCAAGCCTTCACTTCTACTCCGTCCTCTTCCCGTCTTTCTAGACCCAGTCTACAGAGCTGGCTTCAGTGATGTCTCAATAATGCTACTGATGTGCTGTCGGTACGCTGTCAGCTCCTAAATGCACCTGCAGAAGGCCGTGCATGATTCCACTTCAGTGTTATTTTCACCGGGCATCAAAAGAAAAGAATTCAGAAAAAGGGCTCCAAATTTCTTGACCGGAATCTAGTCCGTCCAACCCAAATGGTGTAAGCTCGCCATCTCGCGCTTTTCCTAGCACCTATATTCCAAGTCTTTTTTAGCACATCTTCAGAAGGTATATCTTTGCTGACTATACGCATGGCGGGATACTTGTACTGAAATGACGAAATCCAGTCTCCTTGTTTTTTTTTTTTTTCCTAGGATACAGGCTCCACAACAATAAAAATTGCATCTATGATTGCGCCATTCTCTGTCATCTATAGGGCTAAAGCTTTTTAGCGGGGCTCACCTTTCGAGCAAAATAGGGTTTGCAGCTCTGGACCCAGTTCCTGTATTTTTTTTTTTCGTGTTCGAATTTCATGTGATTCTTCGCTTGTTTTGTTGACTTCAGACTCCCTTATCCGCCCCTCTATCACAAGCTAAATATTGTAACTTCTAGTGATTATTCTCCCCAACAGTCTTATCTTCGTACATACAACCACGTGTCGCGGAGGATAGGCTTCCAGGAAAAAGTCGATTATGATGATATAGAACTGAAATGCTAGCCCGTACACAAACACTTAAAACCCCTTCCCTGGGAATTCCATGAACTACTGCTTCGGCTATCACCCTAACGATTTTGGCTCGCCCGCTAATAAGGATAAGCAAACTCTCAAAGAAATGAACAAAATAGTAGTTCCCTTCTCCTTAAAATTTGTATGATAGCGGATCGTGTACCAAAACAAGGGCCTCGTGTTTTAATTATAGCTGTTAGTTGAACCATTTCAAGCTATGATTCCCTCACAGAAGCCTATCTTTGTACGAACCAGAAGCCTAAGATACATACACATGTTTCTACTCTAGTTTAGAACACATTCCATTTTTTCTAGCACTATCCCGATGAAGTATCATCCTATACTATAAGAAACTAGCTACATTAAATTTACGAACACTATCATCCTACAAAACTAACATATGTAATAGCTGAGCAGTCAAGGTCGTCTACATGTGTACTTTTCACGGATAAAAAGTAGATACAAATCCTTCTACCCCAAACATCTCGAAATGGCAATTCGTATCTCCGTGTCTATCAAAGCATATCTTACCTCATCTTTTTCTCTCCGCATTCACAACATTGATTAACTCGGATCGAAGAACCTATTCAAATACAGCCAGTTACTAGCAACCAAAACCAAATATTCGTTCTGGCTTGGGTGATGTTCCTTGCATTCTCTCGGGATGGCGGGACGGGTTTTGAGATAGTGTCACCGTGGATATACCCCTCTTTAACTTGAGTTCTACACACATCTAGTTTGATCTTGTCATTGCCCTTATGTGCCAGCCAACCTACAGAAACTAAGCTGCCTAGGAGCTATGGGCAAGACCAGGACTGTTATAGAAATACAGTACATATATAATAAGCTAGGGTTGTCAATCAGTGACAAACTCTATAGAACCAACGGAAAGCTTGGGCGTTCTGCATGTCTCAATTCTAGCTTACCACACCATCGCCCAGGAATATCGTTTATGGCGCGATGGCTCTTAAGAAGTGCATATACAAGATGGCCAAAAACAGTCAAAGGAAACTGTTTCATTACATCTGCTGCGTGTGCACTCTGCATATTATCCATGTAGATAGGTGTGATATATGCAGATGCGTGGACACATGCCCAATCATATCTTATCTTACGGACAGGCTGACTCGGCTGGAATCATAGGAGCAACTCGATGGAACCAAAAAGAAAAGAAAGAAAGCAATGCTATCGTGCCATTTAGCATCATCATAACCATTCACAAGGCCTTTTACGACTCCGTATGTAGTCGGCGCAGATCCTCTTCGGCCGCTAGAGATTTGTTATGCTCATGCTTATGTAAGCCATTTTGAGCAATTTTAGCGAAGATTGGATTAAATCCATTTGACATGCTATCTACCAACCCTAATGCCATGTCTAGTAACAACCCTTACTCTCTACTCTTCAGTGCCCCACCTTTGCGATAGAGCTTCAACAACATCACTTTACCTAATGACAGAGAAAAAAGCTTAATTTAGTGAAGAAGCGTTCCTATCTACGTACAACATTGACTTACAAAATACATTCCATCAATACACAATACCAAGACCATTGTTTAACCGAAGTCAAAAACAACTACTCATAGCATGAGTAAATACGGTGTCATGGTCATGGGCCCTGCGGGTGCCGGCAAGGTATTGTTTGTTCTTTCTCTATACTAGAACTCAACCGAAGCATTCCATGGAACTTTCATTATTAACTATGAATATCTCGTTCGCTCATAGTCAACTTTCAGTGCTGCCTTGATCACACATCTGCAACTCAACCGTCGCTCTGCATTTTATGTCAACCTCGACCCCGCTGCCGAAACCTTTGAGCACACGCCCGACCTAGACATCCGAGATCTAATTTCCCTAGAGGATGTAATGGAAGAAATGGGCCTTGGCCCCAACGGTGGTCTTATCTACTGCTTCGAGTTTCTCATGGAGAATCTAGATTTCTTGACGGAAGCCCTCGAGGGTTTGACAGAGGAATACCTCATCATATTTGACATGCCCGGCCAAATCGAACTATACACACACGTTCCCGTACTTCCAACGCTTGTACGTTTTCTATCACAGCCAGGTGCTCTTGACATCCGTCTATGTGCCACCTATCTCCTTGAAGCCACCTTCGTTGTCGATAGATCCAAGTTCTTTTCCGGTACGCTAAGTGCCATGTCTGCCATGTTGATGCTCGAAATTCCGCATCTCAACGTGCTATCCAAGATGGACCTGGTCAAGGACCAGGTACGCAAGGCGGACATGAAGCGGTTCTTAACACCTGACGTGTCTTTGATCGACGACGACCCTGCTATGCGTGAAGCGGAACTTGCAGATCACGAGTTGGAGAAGAGTCAGAAACCAGAGGATGCGGCGAATCCGTTGAATAAAGACTTGATGATGCGTGGAGCTAGTTTCCGCCGCCTGAATCGTGCTGTGGCTCAGATGATTGAGAGCTTTAGCATGATCAATTACTTGAAGCTGGATGTCACTAGCGAAGACAGCGTCAACGCTATTCTCAGCTTCATCGATGATGTTATTCAGTACCACGAGGCACAGGAACCGAAAGACCCTCATGATGAGGAGTTTGACGGTGCTGATGATGTTGAAGACTAGAGTCACTGATGGACTGAACATAGAGAAAGTTATTGTGGTTTGCTTCACAATAAAATTTGACTTTCATCTATTCATTACATTTAGCGGACAATGTCTTTTGTTTCCAGGCGTTGGGCTAGAGGGTAAATCAGCGTTCATATGCATTTATATCTCCTTTGAAAAACATATCTATAAAACTATGTATCTATATGTCTATGTCTATATCGTAGAAATCAATACGGGACACCATGGCGTGACCTATATCATTCATTGTCACCTCAGTCTTGTTGATATGTTAACTATCGAACTTAAAGAGGAACAATTACTACTGATAAGAGTCAAAAGTCAAGATATGGCATTGGGAACATAAATAGTTTGTGGACATTCAGTCTAAAGAAGAATACGACGCTTAGAAGTCAAGAAACACGAGTAACAATTTTCAGTATTTATTTTCTAATTCCATCCATATTTCCCATCCCAAAGAGAGGTCCATCATCCTCTCACTATGTAATATTAATAAAGTAAACAACAAGATGGATAGAGCAAAAAAATAGTAGCCAATAAGAGTAATAACATAAGAATAGTTTGAAGATAACACAGAACACAGTAAAAAAGCGATAAGAAACAAAATATAACAGTACAAAATATTGAGAAGAGTATCAGCAGCTCGGAATTCAGCAAGTGATAAGTAGACTAATAGAAAGAGAGGCGTGTAGGTAAAAGCGGTAAAAAGCAAAGGCAAAGTTGAAAAAATAGGTGACATAAATCATAACTGGGTCGTATCATATCCAAAGAATCGAGTAGCCAAAGCTAACACGGGCTCTTCTTTGTTTCTTTTGATCAGTGATAGCATTCAAGTTGGGTCAGATAAGACTCTGATAGCTTCCTTGTGATGCGGTCTGAAGAGAAGAGAAAGATCAGGCTCATGAAAAAGTTAAGCCTGATAGTGAATTTTGTGTTTTGTTATAGGTATAAGATAAGTCAGAAAGAAGGCCAGATGCGTAGCTAAGGCGCGCGAGCAAAGAAGGATAATGGTGTATGCAAAGCAAAGAAAAATCAAGAACAAGAAGAAAGTTAAAGGGCATCAACAGATGCACTCCGCGATAGATAGAAGAAAAGAAATCGCATATTTTGGGGCTTTTTTGATTTTCCGGAAAAATCGCAACAACAAGCAAGGGTGATAGAAGAGCTCGAGTAGATAGATACGAGACATGATAGAAAGAGCCACATATCAAGGCATCCCAGCAACTAGAGACACTGTGATAGTACGCTCTCTACCGTCTCGCAGCACGCGTAGCCTCGGCCTGGGCCTCCCAGCGCTCATACTCGGACCACCAGATATCCTTGACCAAGGAGCCATAAGTGACGAACTTGTCGACGAGCTCAAAGACATCAGCAACGCAATTACCGACACCGCGCTGATAGACAGACGCGGCGATAGCGAAGACAACGCCCCAAAAGATAGCGCGCATAGCTAACCGTGTCCAAAAGGCGATCATGCGGTAGACCCAGACAAGCACCAGACACGCGACGGCGAGGATGGCGCCGAGTGAAAGTAGCGGGACGAGCGATGAAGGGTCTGTCGAGGATGAGGAGGTGGCAGATTCGAGAAGCGGCGTGGCATAGGCGCTCGCATATGTACCGGCAGATTGCGCAACAAGCACGGCGTGACGACGAAGGTGTTGCACGGGAGATGAGGGCGAGAGGATGTGAGTATGCACGAGTGCGAGGAGGTCATCGGGGACGAAGCCCTGTAGTGAAGCAAATAGCGGCGAAGACATGGTGCTCGACTAGTATGTGATGGGATGTGGTTTTTTTTTCGGTTGTTGTGGTGCGTCTCAATTATAAGGGGCACGCGATCGTGATTCGAGCCCGATAAGTGTCAAGAAAGACGGGTTGAGCTGCTTTGACGGTGGGAAGCTCACGAGGTAGGGGTAGCTTCTAGCGGATGAACAAGAGCTCGTTTTGTTTGATTCCTACTCGTACGTTGTGATCTCGTGACAATGTTTGTTTAAAGGGTCTTGGTCTGTAAGGGCTTTAGCGCAAGGCTGAGAATGACTGAAAAGACGAATATGTCGTTTAAGTTGCGAGAAGAAAGAAAATAGTTTGCGAAAAATGAAAGAAATAAGATCAAAAACGTCAGAGATAGAAAAGACAAAAAAAAAAAGGGCGGTACAAATGTGGTAGCGATGGTCTCTTGATATGTAGATTTTTGTCGAGGTCTTTGTGAATATAAGAACTGAGAAGAAAATGAAAATCGATGGAATAAAATGAGGCGTTTGGGAAGTCAGCGTGCCATATTTTTTTATTTTTTTAAATTCTGCTTAGTATGGTTGGCTTACACCTAATAAAGACACAGATGGGAAACAACCAAGAAAAAGAGAGGGGAACAGTGAACAGGTCAGTGCCTGCCGTGTTTCTAGCCAATTTTTCCATATCTTCCCTTTGATCTTTCGGGGCCAAAGATTCTAGTTCTTGCTTCGCTGGCTCTTTCTTTTGGCCAAGTAATTCTTATTGACAAGTGCCCAGTTTATTCCATCTTTTTCCATATTCTTCTAACCTTCTATCATTGTCTTAGCTTTTCGCTGTCTACCAAGTACTAAAACCACACAAGACCCTTGATTTTTCGCGCCTCTTTTTCATCCTGGTTGTCTTTGCTTTGATCGAAAGCAGACTCTTTTCTTGTATTCCTTCAGTCGCCACCGCAGGCACGTGCATGTTTTTTTTCTGCTTTTATTTTCTATCAAGGGACGAAAAAAAAAAAGGGGTGGGGGGGGGGGGGTCACGATACATATTGCCTAAGCTATTACTAGTGCGTCTTCAAGTACAATAATATACATCACGACTTAAAGATCATCCAGGCTGTTATTCCATTTGCTGTGTTTCCAAAGTGTGTCAGTCTTAGACTTTGTTTCGTTTTATTGTTTAGTATACTCAGACTGCGAATATACCTAAACTTACTCCAACAAGAGAGACGAGTACAGATGTCGGAGCCCTAGGGCTTTGGAATGCTCGATGCGCTGGCATTGCAGGAAGTCGAACAAATTTTGAGTCCTCCACAATGTCTCTTTTAATATGTAAAATCTTAGATCCGGGGGGGGGGGGGGGGGGAATAGAGTAAAATTTCAAGCACATACATAGACCCGCTCTCCTTCGAGAGACTTGGGATGCGGGCTCTGCTCCCGTTTCGATTCCTGAATCTGGCCAATCACCAAACTATGTCCGTGTTTCTTTTGATTGTTGCCTAATGTAGCTTAGCAAACCAAGATCGACTCTTGGGAGCCTCTGGCCATGTAGCTGCTGCATTGTGATGTCATACAAATTGTCATATAATCAGAACACAGACCATCGTCGTGTGCTATCCGGACCTGGAAGCCAACATAGTTGTGTCTGGTACAGGTGACAAAGACTAATACATTATTATATCTGTGGCTATATCTGTCGTGATCACATGTCAAAAATACTGCAACTTAGATATGTATCTCTCTCCATAATTCACAGTCACTCTCGGTATCTTGACAGCTCCGCATCCACTTGTTGAGTGGCTACCGGGTTTCTCCAGACAACATAAAGACACATGGCGACTACAGCACTGATTTAGCCTTATTAGTCACATAATTTGTCATTATAATACATCTAAATTCTTGCTAGCTTTCCATCAGCGGTGGATATACAATTATAGGAGAGGGGGTTATCACATACATACGTGGTAGCTAGATAGAAAAAGCAGGTCGAATATAATGCTAAGATCACTACCAACAGGTCGCCATTCTTTGCCCGCATGTAACCCAACGCAGCCAGTCCAGCCTAACTTTTGTGTGTATACCTTATGCTGGTACCCAACATATGTATATGTACCTTCTACAAATTCGTAAAAGTGAATGACGTGCCGACATACTTATTCGTTTGCTGAACATACCTTTGTCTTATGCTTTCTTCTGCTTCGTTTTGCCGAACCAAAGTTATGATTCCTCATCTCCGAGATGTATCGCCGATGCCATCGCGGGCACAGCCGACTACTTCATGTACACACACATGTACAGATATACTGATACAACTATCTTGTTTTACTCGTTTATCGGTTGTAGCAGCCCCCTAAATTACCCCTCCCTTCTTCTGCTTCCTCCTACTGGCAACATTCAGGTCGGCGCACAAGAATCCCGCAAATCATGAGTTGGCCACAGTGTGGCTAAGATGCTGACATTACATGGAGTCTATATATACAAGTAGACACTATTGCCACATGTCATAACGATGATATCAAAATAGATTTTGTGGACTCAATCACAACTTTATCAGCCACCATTCAATAGAGTACGCCACTTGACAGAGATATATATAATGATATATTTGTGCATTGATTTGGTTACTACTTTGAGGTTAACGACCTACTTACAATATGCAATGTCAGAAGAAGATAATGTACAAATCAAAACCTTACATACAGGATTACATTCACAATTTACATGTTGACACTCACAAGATAGACATAAAAGAGAACAAGTTTTTCAGTAGTAACTATGATTAAATACCATTTGCAAGAAATATCCAAAAACAAAAAGAAAAAAACAGAAATGAGAGACAGGACTTTGAGTAAGATAACAGTGGAAACGTGGGTATCTTCTCACAAAATAGTATAACGTACAATTGAGCATGAATATTCTTCATCTTAGAGTTATTCTTTACTAGATATCTGGGGTCTGTGGTTTCGTCAAAAATATATATATACAGAAGCAAAAACGGACAACCCAAAACAATAGAAAGAGATAAAACGCTCATTGAACCACGACAGCATCAACGAGACACAACCAAAACAGCCGGATATCAACAAACCAACCAGGTAAGAACTACGACAAACAGAAGAAAGGTGGCGCTGAAAGAGATATATAAAAAAAAAAAAAGGGGGGGGGAATAATAGGGTAAGGGCAAAGAGGAGGACGGGCGAAAGGCTTCAATTCAAGCAAGGAGGGGGGAAAGGTAGAAAGAAAAATAAGGACACACATTTTTTTTTCAACTGCAAAAACGTAGTAGAAATCAAATAGAGTGTGTTAAAGACAAAACTACTATCAATGTATATGTGCAGAGAAGAAGACGCAATAAAGAAGAAAAAAATATAGTATGATTTACACACTTGATAGGAAATCTTGGATAACATGATCCCGCTTTAGATAACAAGAGAACAGAAAAAAGAGAATTGAAATTTAAAGAAAACAAAGGAGACATGACGAAAGAAAAAGAGGTATAAGTGAAGAGGTGGGATTGGTAGAATAGAATAAGGGAGATAGATATATTTGAGATTGGGAAGTGATAAAGTTTGTGTGTATAGCAAGTAGAGTGCATAATAGTTGAAGTTTTTCTTTGCTCTAAGTTGCCCGCTTGTACTCGCCCAAGTTAAGCCAACTCATATCCGACGTAGTAGCACCTGCCTGGCCACCATTCAAGCGGTTTGAAGTAGCCGCACCATGAGCACCGTACACACTATCAGTACCACGAGCCAGGTTCTGCGAAATCGGCTCCCAAGCTTCGTGGACTGACGATGGCACACCAGACGAGTACGCCGATGGTGCGTCCGAGATTGGCCGTTCAATGGCCGCTACCTGTGCTTGCGCCGGAATATACTTTGTGTAGTGCGAGACCGTGGGGCTACCAGATGCGACGCGGTTGATCTCGGGGCGGCCTTCGTGAGGCATGATTAGCGGTGGTACAGTAGCTGAATCCTGTGTACGGCGGTTGTCCCGGGAATCGTAAATACCAGCAGCGTTCGCGGAGTCATCAACCATGGGGTTCAAAGCACCGCTGTTCTGTGACCAGTACTTGTTCCATCCAGAGCTGCGGCGCGCATCGTCGACGGGTGGCTGGGGAGGCACAGTGTGGCTACCAGGGGGGCGGGGAGGGCTACGACCGGGAGTGTTGATGCTGATACGCTCGGAGTTGGGGGTCTGTAGGACAGAACTGTCGTTCATAATGGGCTTGCTGATAGTACTCTTGAAATCCTTGGCGAAGTCATTGTCTTGAGAAGGCTTGCGTCTAGCAGAGTCGTTGTTGAAGGTAGGAGAACCACTGCGGTTGGCGACGGCGGCCGCTGAGAGGCCAGCAGCACCAGCGCTAGTAGCTTTACCACCAAATATACCAATAGACGAGGTGGATAGCATAGAGTCGGTAGGCTGGCGGCGGGGCTTGGGCATACCGCCCATGGTATCAATGAACTGCTCGTTGGACATACCAACTTGCTTCTCATCGGCAGGGAACTCGTTATGAGGACGGTTCTTCTCGCCAGTGTAACCCTTGCGGTTACGCATGGTCTTGAGGAATAGCACGAGGGCCAGAGAAAGGGCCAAAAAACCCAGTACGGAGCCCAGAACAATGCCCAGCACGTCTGTGGAAGTCAGACCGTTGTGGGTCTTGGCCAGAGCGCTGTCACTGGTAGCAGCAGCAGCAGCAGCAGCCGAAGATGTGGCACCAGTGGCAGCAGCAGCAGCACCGGCGATAGTGGTGCCCAGAGAAGCGGAGCTAGTTGAGGTGGAAGTAGCGGAGCTGCTGCTACTAGAGGTTACAGAGGAAGTAGCAGTGGACGAGCTGGAGGGGGAAGAGCTAACGCTCTGAGCAGACATGGTAGACGAGCCCAGAACGGACTGGGTGTCGTCCCACGAGTTCTCTGTGGCGTCAAAGGACGAGACAGTACCGCTAGACAGGAAGTAGACCTCACCAGATGAGGTAGATGCCGAGTCGTAGCTGTCACTGGAAGAGCCAGAGGGAGCGTTGGTGCTGTTGTACGAGGGCCAGTTACTGGCGGAGAGGTCCCGAGTGTATACGTTGGTAGACGAGCTAGTGACATAGGCACCGGTGCTGTCAACGATGACGGAGCGGGTGATTCGCACGGGATCCTGAGCTAAGTCGAAGGTGTACAGGTTCTTGCTGCCGTCGTCGCCAGTCTGTAGGTAGCCCTTGTTTGTGATCTTAGCTACAGGGTCGGCCAGAGTCGCGCCAGACGCGCGCCAGGTATTAGTACCAGCAGTGTAGATGATGACATCCAGGTTGGAAGTGCTACCACCAGCCATCAAGACCTCGCCAGAGCCCCAGTTTACCATAATGGGAGTCTGGAGAGTATACGAGAAAGGGTTAGTGGCAGAGGTTACGGTGTAGGGCGAGCTGGCCATGATAGAAAAGGTCTCGGAGGCAACGCCAGAGGTTCCATCAGTGCGTCCACCGTAGGTGATGAACGAATCAGTGGCAGCAATATAGGCAGCAGACATGCCCTTGCGGTTCTTCAGCACGGTGTCAGAGGGAGAAATGCTCTCCCATGAGCTGGAAGAGTAGACATATCTCTGCAGGCCGTTGTACGACGAGTTAGAGGTGGTGCCGCCCATGACATAGAATGCCGACTTGGAGGAATCAGTGGCCTCGGCGCCCACACAGATGGCGTCGGTTACAGACTCGCCTGAGGCGAGCTGAGTCCATTCGGCGTCACTCTCCAGCGGCAACTTGACGAAGCCGGCGGAGGAGTAGGCGTACATGGCATTGTCGTGGATGGCGATGCAAGCACCATCCAGCGAGACGGGACTGTCGCTCGTGAACGACATAGTGTTACAATGCCGAACAGGAGGAGAGTGTTGAGAGTATTTGGAGCAAAGCAGTCGGAAGTAGATTCTCAGGGCTATGGGCAGTTTAAACAGGTGTGAGAATCAAAAGCAAAATGCTAGGGATCTCTTATACGCATGAGGACGTGCAATAGATTACAGAATAGTATGAGAAGAAGAAGCGAAGCAGGCGTCGAGCCGGATGTGACAGATCGGCAAGGGATGCTCAGAAGGAGAGTAAAGTGGCTTTAAGAAGACGACAGCTCGTGCTGTATTAGAGAGTATTGCTTAGTTGCGAAACTTGGCAATAGATAGAAGAGACAGCGGTCGACTTGGTTGATTACTAAAAGCCGGGCAAGCAATGTCGATGTTGAAGTGATCGATCGATTGATAGATAGATATATAAATGAAGGAGCGAGTCGGCGAGTCGATCGTCGAAAATGATGGAACCAGAGCAGTGATGACGATGAAGAACAGGAACTGAAATGCAAGATAATGAACGGAATGCGAGATGGCAGGCGATAGATAGTCGGTTGCGATGTAGATTGGCAGGAAAGAGCAGGCTCAGTGAAGAGTCGACTGGAGGCTAACGGGCTAGCTTGGCTGATGATCTCGACGGAAAGGGCGTCCCGGAGGAGTTGAAGCAAGAACAAGAGGAAAAGAAAAAGAAGACGCGCTCGACACGAGAGTGGGGGGGGAGATGAAGGTAGAAGTAAGTAAAAAGAAAAAAGAAGAGGACGAATTATGCGAGAATGAAAATGGCACGATGGAGGAAAAAAGAAAGAACGAAAATATAAAATATAAAATATAAAATATAAAATATAAAAGAAGAGAACTAGGAACGCCAGAAGCCGGGGCGGGCGACGAAGAGATCAGCAGGCGGCTGTGGCTATGGCTATGGCACGGCGCGAGAAAACTTTAGAGAGAGACGACAGCATGCTGGACGGTGCACTCAATGCAACTCTTGAGGCCAAGAAGAGAGACAAGAACACCAGACTGAGGATGGGGTTTGGTTGATTGGCAGGGGAAGAGGAGGGAGGCTTGAGAGCTGTCGTCGTTCTGTGCTGCTTGTCTTACTATGGCTCTTTCTGTTGTTCTAGGGCTCTTGTTGCATTTTACAGTGACTATGGCACCCTGTAGGACAGATCCTCTCACGCTGGATACCGCCTGTGTTGTACCATGTAATTCCGTAACCATGCAATTCTAGTATGGCAAACTCCACTCCGGGGTGTGCTTAATCGACAACATAGACGCTTGGAGCACCATGCACTGTGTTGTTTTCTTGAGTCTCTCTAGTGTCCCCCCAGGCCGCTATTTTCTGTAAAGTGAGATCAAGTCCAGGACGACTGTGATGAGGATATTTCAGTATCATAACTCTAACTTCACGTCACTACCACTTCCGCTTACTCCTTTGCTGCATCTTCTATTCTTCACCATGACGCTCCTTGTCCCTCTTCTTCCTCTTCTCCCATTGCCTCCATCTGCCTGCATCCATTGGTTTCTCGATTTAGCTCCCAATGCAAAGCAAATAGGCGTTCAATTCTATTCAGGACCCTGGAAGATATGGCATGTCTCACAATGCACTAGGTCCTCCTTCTTAGGTAATCCTGGTCCAAACGAGCAATGAACTAAGGTACTTCGCTTAAAGTGCGTCTTACAGCCACTATTCAGGTACCGCTGCAGGTAGCGTGACTTTACCGTGACCTGGAAATGCTCTGTTAGCGCAGGAAAGCTCTATAATCTCCGTTCCTGTTCATCTTTTTTGTATCCTGTTATTCTTTTTATATATCTACTTCTCCAATATAGGGCATCTAACATGTGTACATACATCCAATAACGTATCACTCTTGGCCTGCCTAGCTTATTATTCTCCCACTGACCAACACAGCAGACTTACACGTCTTCTCGTCTCTTCTTTTTTTTCTTCTAAATTTTTGGAACCTGCATATTTACCTGCAAGGCACCGGCAACCAACATGCACGTCGTTTGATTGTCTCATTATGTATGCATATATGATTACTTAAGCGGGATATATCCACTCAAATCACCTGCTGCTGTCCTATTATTGAAGTTGAATAGCCTTGGCCCGTCCACCGACTGATCGACACCTTAAAATAACCTCTAAAAAAGGGACTTGAAGGTGGAGTTAAACATGCCCTTTTAGATTCAAGTCACCCATCACTGTTTTCATCAAATCTTTAGGTCCCCTTTCCCCTGTTCCAAGTGCTGCAAACAATATCCCAGTCTCAGATCGCTCTATTCTATTATGTCAACTCAGGGCTTCACAAGGCCTCGTACTGTTCACACTGTAATCTCATTTCTTGCTATCTTCTTAGTCCTTACTACGCTGTAATTTGGCCCTGATACTTATTTCTAGCCACTTAAGCAACGATCTCCGAGATAGCGGCATCACAAAGACACTACAAGTATCAATTTACCTTTGAAATACAAGGTTTCTCTGTTGCCAGGTCCTGTAGTTCCTGCAGTCCTACTCTACAGATACAGCACTATCAATCCCGTTGCAGATCTAATACTCAGTGTGTACTAGACTCTCCCTTAATAACCCTAGCCGCTTTGCATTGACTGATCTCAAGCGCCCTTCCCTCGGCCGATCCAACAAATCCAACTTTTGTGCGTTTTGCTTTCTTCTCTTTTTCTTTTCTCATTACTATCAAGAATTCAATATACCCTAAACCTGTCCCGGCATGGATCTATCACTATATCATAAGCTCCCGCATCTAAAGTCAAGGATATCTTAGTTATACTCTTTTACTCTCTTGGATTCTTTGGTTTTAACAGGGCTCATAAACCCTTACCAAGTTCGATTGACAATATCTTCTATCACGCCGTGATACCATCTCATTAAACAGTAGCATTTTCCAGCAAACAAACTGAAAAACTGGCTTTAGCTTTCATGGCACTTTTGGTATTAGTTTCAGAGTCCAAAATACCAGGAGAATATGATTTTATTCATAACTTTACTTCCTTTGCATACATTATACGTGCCACAAAGAGCCATCCGTAACTAGCTCGTATAGTAACCGTATAGTAACCCCAATGACCCAATCTATTTTTTGCACACGATGTCAAGTGATACGAACGATGTGGTGGAGAAGTTTGCAGACAGAAGTATCTATTTTCATAAGGGATCGTTGTTTGCCAATGGCTACTATCAGATTCTTGATAGCTAACGTCTTGTTGCACTGAAGTAATCCCTCGAGAAAGCTAAGAAATTTAGTGCAAGGCCTAGAACAAAACCTATAGACAATATTAATAGTGGTCACTGCACCACCGATATGTCGTTTGCCTGTGATCGACTTTTAGTGGCCTTTGCCATATTTCTAGGGGACGTGATAATACATACGAAGCGTCCCAAACACGGTTGGACACTGGGTAGATATACGGTTTATTAGTTGCAGTATCAAATATGATCTAGTGTGATAACCGACAACACCAGACTCTATATGCTATATGCTATATTTCATAGGGCAGATATCACACATAAAACACTTCTGCCATTCGTTAGTATCAGGCCACTTCGTGATATCTGACATTATTTCCAGCTTATTATGTATGAGAAAGTATGTATCTTGGGATTCTTGTTACTAACTGTCATATTTTCTCACCACCTTATGAAGGGATCAATCTGTTTTTAGTATGAGCTCACTTGCTTAATTTTCCTTCCCTTTTTCAAGCTGTTTTATTTAGTAGTGCATTTATAAGCTGTCATCCTGTTGCCACTGCAACTTTAACTACGCGGCAACGAAGCCGAAAAAAACGAGTCTGACATGTTCTTTTCTCTCTTTCTTACGAATAAAAACCTAAAAATGAACCTTTGTGCCAGACTGAATAGTCGTAGTATCGCGTGTATTGCTTTAGTCATACATTAGCGAGTACCAGAATAAGAGCCTAAGCCCGCATTTACTTCGAAATTCCACTTCAACTCGTGAATTTTGGAAGAAAAAAAAAAGAGAAAAAAACCTGCTTACCATTTATCTTTTAAAAAAGTATCGCCCCGTTTCTCCTTCCCCTGGATCAACAACAACCACTGAAGCCGCCGTGTCTCTAAATCTATACCTCTCCTTATATTCACTATACGATTTAGAACGATCACTTATAGCAGAGGTACTCAAATAACAAGTATACATATATGGCTTCTTCGAGTCACCAAACTGCTAATGTCTCATCACTGATCTTCCGCTGATGGTAGCAGTATCAGAGAAAGAGGGGGGCTTGCTTGTAGACCAGAATATTGTTTTAAGTGGATGAACAATACCTGCAGTTACAGATTGAAACCAAAGAAAAACATCGTATCCTCGTTTCCTAATCTGAATTCAGTGAAAAGCCTTTTTTGTACAGTTTCTTTTGGCAAAAGTTGATATGAATATCCGTCTCCTATCATGTATCATGACATTAGTACTCTCCAAATCGGACCCTAGCACGTTATTTCGTAGGTTTTGTGCGGTATGTGTGTACAACTAAGTTGTAGTATCATTATCCATATAATGATACTACACGAGAATGATATCCCTTACCTTCTATACCTGTCTGAGCTAGTCCTCAATTTCTCAGGTATGGAATAACATCCTAAAAAGCACAGTCTACGCCTTACTAGCCTCCTGGTTCGTGCGATATCTAAGAACGCCGAGGCAATGATGACATGGGAAACACAATGCATAAATAACTTGTCCCTATCGGTTTATCTTTTCGTATATCGGGGGCAGGGGATACGTGTTAAAGGATAATGCTCTTAGAAAGAAGGCAAGTACACATGTCTGTAATCCAAGCCGGGGAAACGGTGGGAAGGAAAAAGAAAATAAACAATACCAGTAATACTATCATGCCAAGATTAGTTACTCTAGGACTCTCTATATCTGTAAATCTAACATACGCATGTCGTATGTAGTAGCCCAGCATCGTATTGCCAAGTTGAACCATTTCACGGTATCCCTTTTTTGGTGCTTGTCTTGTGATCTCCAGGATCTTCTTTCCTCTTCACATGTGATACTTTCTTTCTCGTTTGACAGGTTCCGCGATCAAGGCGGCTGTCATCATCGCGAAAGTGGAACGAGGGAGAGCGAAGCCGCTTAATGTAGGCATTACATGTATCTGTATTGACTCGTGGAACTCGCTAATCATGACTTCAACCCAAAAGATACTTGTAAAAGAGAAGATTAACCAAGTACTCGTCCCTATGAAGAAAGGTTGACTTTTTTTTTCATGCTTTGAAGCCGTGGTCTAACTGATCTCACAAAGCCTTTTTTTTTATATTCTAAGAATGAAGAAAACAAGCAAAGAACACAACTCAAGATGCTTCTCTTCCTGTTTCTTCTCTCCTTTTGCCACGCGAGTAATATTCCAATTTTCTTTCTGAGGAAGCCACGGCCTGTAAGTTATTCCCTTTTCTTCCTATTAACCCCTGTAAACACACGGAACCTTTAGTAGTCTAGTAAGTCTACGTAGAAAATCAATGGGGCAACTACAAGTTGTCCCAGCCATTGGCTTCCTGTATAAATTGGCTCGCATAAAGCCGTATGTAAGGACCGCCTTATTAGTCAATCATCCAAGTTCCTTTTGTTCAGGCTTTGGTCCTCGCCGCTGTGTTCATAATTCTAGTATAAGTGTTTTGTCCAAATGGTTTTGGTCTACTGGTGGTCGAAGCATTTTTTGTTCATCGTTCTCTGTTTGCGTCTTTGAAAGCTGGAGTTGAAGAATAAAAGTGGCTGAGCAAACCTTCTTTCCCTACCTATCACTTCTTTCCAACTTTCTCACCCTGCCAACAATGAAACACGCTAATGATGGGCTACCTTGCTCATCTTTGAAGTCTTGGGTACCTTGTTTTCGTATGATATTCTCGCTAAGTTTTGAGGTAACGAGTACATTGTTGACTCCATATACTGACGACCCTTGAACATCTCCCTCTATTCTACTCTTCCCATGGAACACAGTGCACGCAGCACGGTACCATCTATAAGTTTACCATGTAGTGAGGATACGGGAGGGTGGACATAGGACGTAGTCAATCAGTGTATACCCTAACCCTATAAGCTTATTAAATTAGAGATCTTCTAAAAACGTTGGCAGCGGCAAATTTACGACCATATGTAATCGATCTTTTGGAATCAATGTCCAATTGTGTGTATCTAAACTCATTCATGGGCCCTTAGTATTTGAAGGGACTTGAGTTAGATTGACAAGTTGTAATAATGACATCGTTGTGGGTAAGCTACTATTAGTCAATTTTACATGTATGTACATAGCTATGAGCTACATATGTACTGGACCATGTTACGATTACTTAGCAGGGAAAGTGAATTATTCATGAACCAACAGTCAAATAAATGTGATATATGATATTGAAGCGAACCATAACTGCTACTAGTACGTATCGGCTAAAACGACACGCAAACCCTATAGACTTTATTGCAATGACATTGACATAATTTACGTTCCAACTTGGAAATAACTTTGATTTACTCCTATTCATATCCGTCTTATGATATATAGATGTTTAAGTGAATACCTTAGATTGCGGCCTTACTGAGGATCGCTCTTTCTCACTGGCCTTTGCTCTAGCAACTCGGAATTACATATGTATACTGACTTGTCATCGACGCTGCACTGTAACCTGAAAGCCTGTTCGAGGTGAAACATAAACTACTAGTGAGAATCCATATATGCATAGCTGTTGAGAGTACCAAGTGATTCTCTAATTGCATATGCATAATCTCTGTTGCTATAGTACAGATAAGACATTGTAGTATGGAACTGCCGTGAAATATACCCGTTGTCTTCTGCATGCGTTTGCTTGTTGCGGGAACTACTCATCTAATTAAGTATGGCCAAGAGGGAACATGGAGACGAGTTTGCGTACTTGAAATGAAGAAGAGTGACAAAAACATGAAAAGGACAAGCTTACTTATGTTAAAGAGTAGCCGAAACAGGACTACATACTCTGTAGAGAGTTTCCGCAAGTAAGAAAAGCACACAGAGCATGTGTTCTGAGGGTGACCAAAGCACTGGAATTTGGCTGGTAGTTGGGTGTCTTTGACCATGAATAATTCGAGCTTGTTGTCCGATCGGGACAGGTTAGTGCCATCTCAACACCCATACCAAGTTTTGAGGAGAAGGGCTGGGAGATTTAGCATTTTTTTTTCTTACTTTTCTCTTTCTTTTATTCTCACTTCCTTCTTGAGATATTATACGAGATAAAAGTTACAGAAGAGGAAAACTCTCATATTCGCGATATGCACCGTTCATCAGTATTACAATAAGACAATGAATGCTATGTCCTCTATCACGTCTTCTTGCATAAGAGGATCGTAGTAGTGCGATTAAGAGCCAAGTATCGATGTGCAGGATAATATCATAGCAAAGCTTATCCGCGTAGTAGCGACCAAAGCGTCACTAGCCGGCAACACTCTATCTTCTGATTCTGTATTGTTCTTTACGGATGTAATGCTGAGATGAATATAATGGCGCTAGTCGTAGTACTTACATGTGTAGTTATCTCCAATCTTACGCGACCACACAGATGCTACAAGCGCTACTGCTAGTGGTATCAATGCCACCCATTAGCTTTAAAATCCAGGTCCAGAGTTGCATACAAGTCTGGAAGAGTAGCAACAGTGCTACAACTCATTGTGCTTTGTTACGTGGTAGTATTTCATACGGAAGGGGATAATAAAGCTCACGAAGAAGCAAAGCTATCAACTAGTGGATAGATAGCTGAAAGGGAAAGAGATGGGAAAAGGAGCGTAGCCTGATACGCTATCTCTTTCATCAGTTGGTCGCGATGGCACAGACCGATTGTGGGACTCAACTGACACATACTCTGCACCACAAAATCCGTTACTTTAAAGTAGCTATACGCTGTAATCATGGTATTATTCCTGCACATGATACTACTATCACTGTCTCTGATACCATAAGTTCAAGTGGCCTTTGGGGATCGTAGCCTGACAAAGGTTACTTTCTTTTTTTTCTTTTTTTCTTTTTTGAGGATACCTTTGCTCGTATATTCTTTAACGAGGGTTTTTGTTCAACCAAAATAGAGAAGTGAGCCACATTGTACTATGGGGAAGAGAACTATACAGGCGGGAAAGGCGATTGTGCACCGGTACGGCACAGCAATGACTTTGACAGGAACATGGTCTGCTTTCCCGTTCAACAGTTAACAAACTAGAGAAACCATTAAGAATATGAAAAGGGACCCGCATCGGGCGTCGGGTAAAGCCTCTAAAGAATATTGTATCTTCTGTCACCTACACAATAAGTAGAATGCAAACCTGTCGACTACATCTTGGAACTCTATGCTTAGAAACCACATGATAGATGCCATATTTCCCATTAAGCTACCATGTGTGTGGACAATGAACGAGGAATAAACATCGCATATCTACGGCATACTACTTTCTCCGACATGACTACCCTCATCTAGAGCACCGAAGTCTACAGAGTCACTTGAGATCTGTCGTGCCATTGATCCCTGGGTCAAAGTACCTCAACAACAGAATACTACAGCTTCGAACCAGTACTGTACCCCTTCATTTAACATTGTAGTATCTGCTCTCACTGGTAGTACTTGCTAGCCTTGGAAATACAACGTATTGCTAAAATCAAACATGACTTTCTCTTGGAGCACGAGGCGCTCCCTCTTCACTGCGGGAAAGGAGACGAGGATGACGGATACAGTGCATAGGTCAGCGATGATCACATCGCAGCTTCTCTAAAGCGAACGCCCAGCCTCGTTCGCTATCAAACGGGGCCGGAAGAAAGAGAGGAAAGACTGAGTGACTGTTGGTACGTACCAATCACTACTGCTTAGAAGTGGTGTATACACGTTATTGTTGGTCATAGTCACCGAGCAAGAGGCCAGTGAGGAGAAGCTCTCGTTTTACTTTCTCTTTTGGAGATAATGTCTGACTCTCGTAGCCCCCGATCGCCAATGCCCGACGTATATCGTCAAAATCCATTCTGCAGTATGAGCTTCTTCTTGCTAGTGTTGACGTCTATCGAGACAAGAATTTGGAGAGAATGCGGTATTCGGCTTGTTGCATGCAACTTGGTTGTCTCCTTTTCTGGTTATTCGTCCAATCATTGAGAGGCACAGTGAATTTTTTCTGTTGTCTAGTTTGAGATGTTGTTTGGTTCAGTCAGTTGAAGGATTTCGAGGTCGGTCTTTTCTTGTCCCCTTTTCTGGAGGTCTAACTGCTTTTATCTGGGACTTGGATGACTGTGTTTTCTTTCATTGATGCCTGTGTTGTGATTATTTGAGCGGTTGAATCAAGTCATCTAGATTGTAGAAAGGAAAAGGAAAGCCGTACCTGAAATTGTATGTCTTATACACCTTTTTGTCTGTGACAAATCGTAGGGCCTTCTTCGTTCCGTTCTAATTTAAAATATTCGAGATTGAAGAATACAAATTGTCTTTCAAACAGCGCCATTGGCTGTATATCATCTACAAAGACCATCTTGCAAAGCGGCTACAGAAAGCGGTCTACATTGTTTGTTGTTCTTTGTTATACGGCCTTCTGAGATAACCAAGTAAAACGGCCATTGATGGGTGTGATGTGTGGTGACATTCGGGATGCCGAACTTAGTTATGGTAGATCATATTGGATGCATTAGCTACTAGTCATTTTTTTATTTTAAGTTGTGTATGTATATATATCCATAAATCCCAGCTATAAAGGCGACCTAACTAACAGGTCTAGTATCAATGACTAAACACGATGAACATGAACTACTGCATATATAGTCGGGCGTATCATGATGATATCTTGTCTTCTAAAAGAGCGTTTTACTCAAAGACCAATCGCAAAAGGGAAGTTCATTGATTGTATATGAATGGCCTTATCAACTAGTGGGAGATATTTGCGGCACTGACTTGGTAATGGTTTTGCTTTTTGTTATTTCCTTTCATGATATGCCATTTTGCTTTTCCGCAGAACAATCAGCTTATTGAAAAATAGATCTTAAGCAAAAAAACAAATTCCCGCACGTCACTGCCATATTTGCTATCTAAAAGACCCGGAAGAAAACGCTTCTTGCTACAAGCCTTGACCAAAAGAAGAAAAGGAAGACGCATTAGAGAAAAAGCCTTACGACTTCTAAAGCTTGGATCAGTCTGCATTGACATTCCTCACAATTCTGGTGGTTGTGGTTGCTGTGCTAGGCTATTTTTTTGGTGGTAGATGGATGACCTTCTATAATTAGGCTTAAACAAGTTATCAAGGCTAAGTAAAGAGGCAGCTATATTGGGGTCACACTACTATAAGCGAGAAGGAAAAATAGAAGATCTACACAACAAGAATCGGAATAAGCGGCTGGTGGTGGGCACAATAGACCAGACGTTGGCTCGTACGCCCTTGAAGATATGGCACTAGAATGAGAGATATATGTATCAAACAGAACAGTCAGAGACTATCTGTGGATAGAGGAGGAAAAGGTGGCTTATGGATATCAGACGAGATGTATAGATTTCATGGTCCGAACAAGATCACCAGTTAGGAGGAACAACACACACTTGGCACTCACTTGTTTGGTTTCTATCTCATAGCATCACCGTGACATGTACCAAGAGGAAGTAGTCGTCGGATCTCATCTCCTGAACAACCTTCGGGCTTTGAATTGAATCTTGATCATATTTAACATCTCAGCCTTTAAGATTATGTGATGCTAGCGGACTAGCTACCGGGTATGTATTTCGTCCTACGCCAAATTCAAGTCTAGTACATAATGCCACCTAAGCCTGAAAACACCACATACGACCATAGCTAATAGAAAGCACGGGATCCCGTCCGCTCTCCCCTAGTTAAACTATTAAGCGCTCGATCAGTACTGCTCTATATTAGATAACTCACATTGTGAAATTGCCGGACACAATATAATAAATAGGCACAATCAGTACTACGGTGGGTGACCACGTGGGAATACCGGGTGTTGTATGTGTTTTTTGGTGTACACTTTTTGTGTACTATCGTGACTTTTCGCTATACAAGCCCTCTAGAATCCGAAGTCCTTCAACATACGACCATAGCTGGTAGAAAGCACGGGATCCCGTCCGCTCTCCCCTCGTTAAGCTACCGAGCGCCGGTTTAGTATTATGGTGGGTGACCACATGAGAATCCCCGGTGTTGTATGTCTTTTTTCGTATATTTTTGTGTCGAGAGGCATATCTTGAGGACTCGCTAACCCATATTTGTGTACTCCTGAAGATGTGGCGAGATTTTTTCTACGGTAATCGTGGATCCTGCCAGAAATAGGGTCCAAACAATGGATTACATTAAGTCCTCTGCCTTACGGCTAGTTAGTGTGACATAGGCTAACGACAATCGGCTTTGTAAACCTAGAAGGTCTGGACATAAAGATATACGCATCAACATATACCACTGCCTAACATACTTCAATTGTCTGATCATTAGCCATTGAACTAGTTCCCCCTCGATAGCCGGCGGGGTGATACAACATACATATTGACTGGACAATAAAAAATTGGCCTATTTGATAGTAAGAGCATCATGAATGCAATACCAAAGGGCTTTGTATCTTTGATTCCAAACAAGGAGGAGAAAGCCTTCATTATTTGAGGCTCCATCATGCATTGTACAAGGCTATGGTATATGATTGATCACGAATAGACGCTTGCTTGAAGAAAGGGATGTCTACAAGCGTGTGATACATTCATTTCACGCTTTGCTTTCTTTTTTTATCAGATCGTATCTTTTCTAATTGACCATGTAGTCAACTAGTTAGCCACACATAGTTGCATCATTACATTATTATTAAATGTATTTACATTGAACTCTCAGTAACCTAGCCTAAATATATGAAGATATTCAGTAAGAGCAACCCCTTTTTCTGCATCATGTAATCCGTCTATATGTAGAAATGTAAACCATGAAAGAACTTTATGTCACTACTTGTTAAGTGTAATTTCGATTGAACATTTGTACATTAAGTATGTACATGCAGAACTTTAAACGTACAGAGAAACTGGTTGTTGGCCCATGAGACGAACAATCATACATTTTAGGCGTCGACAACAAGATCAGGCTGAATAGTCTGACTATTTCAAATCTTGGGTGGTAGCAATTACTACAAACTTTCACTTCATATGATTTGTTTTCATTATTGGAACATCCCTATACACACTTTCTTCGCCATTTCTTCAATCTAACTGGGGCTTTGCTGTACTCTTTTGCTCATTCTGGACAAACTTAACGCTTGCTAGACAGTGACTCTCATCATGGAGCCTTTACAATGTCCAAGGAAAGAAACTCACCTGATTTGTGCCTTACCTATAGAACTATCTGCCGCCAGACTTATCCTCGATGAAGAGTTTGGGAACCCGAAAACCAGACCTCTACAAGATCAAACATCTATACGCATAGCCGTATTGGAAAGCATAATGTTGTTTTGACCTGTCTACCATCCGTTGGTCAATCCCAGGCAGTCGCCCAAGATATGACACAAGACTTTTCTACATCTTTACGCTTCGCCCTTTCAGTGGGAGTTGGAGCTAGTATTCCCTCTCCAAAACATGATATCCGCCATGGTGATATTGTGGTTGGTTAAGCCTTAGATAGATATGGCAGTGTTGTTTAGTATGATTGTGACAGACTACTCCGTGATGGACTAATCATGCAACAAGGCCAGCTTAATGAACCTCCTAACATATTACTTTCGGCACTAAACAGCTTCAAAGCCTATATCAATACCGATGACCTGAAATTTTCGACATACATAGATTCCGCACTGTCACATAGTTCGAAGGCTAGAAGAAACTTTGGAGAGCTCTCTCAAAGCGATAGACTATTTGGTCCGAATTGCATCCATCAATTTGACAACTCTAGTTGTGGCTTTTGTCCCCAAGACCATGAGTTGCCAAGACTGCAACGCGAAGACGACCATCCGTAAAAACATTGTGGAGTCATCGCATCCGGAACCTCCATGATTAGGGACGCAACTCGAAGTAGCCAACTGCAACAGGAGATCGGGGCGATAAGTGTCGAAATGGATGCTGCTGGCATACAACGGCAGTTCCAATGCCTCGTTATCCGTGGAACTTCGGATTATGCGGATAGCCATAAACGAGAGGGATGGTATGGCTATGCTGCTCTTTCTGCTGTTTCTTTATCTGCCCGAGAGGAATATCAAGACAATAATACCCACCTCAAAGGTTATTGGTATGATGTATTGGAGCCATCTTCCATTAAAATTACTTTTATCAGATATAAAATCCTAACAAATGTATCTTTATAAGACCACTAGATACCTGTCTCATTAGATACACCAATCAAATCATCAAGCAGGACGAAGCTCTATAGATCCAATATGTTGAGATAGAACAGGAACCAAAAGTATCAGAAGGTTATGCAGAAGGTCACCAGAGCCTTGTGTCACGTCTTTCATACAAGCCAGATGAAGACAATCCCACAGCTGTGGACGAAACATGTGTTGGGGTCCTTGAAACCAAAAATCTCACTGACTGGCCCAACAACATAATCAACAACCTTCTTGGGGCCTCTATTGACTCAGGCTCTAAAATGACAGTTCTGAATAAGTTGATCATTGACAAATCAATGATTGAATACTCTATACAAGCTCTATCTTTTCCTGATCTTTCACGTCCATTGTGCTATCTCTCCTTCAAAGACCCTGAAGGACAAAGTAGACTTTCCGCCGCTTTTACTTTTACTTACCGAGAAGACCATACTGAAATTGTCAAAGCTTTAACCGAGAAGAGTGTAGATATGAATCATCAGAATTTTAGTGGTAACTCTGCTCTAATTTCGGCTTGCCGGGAAGGTCATTTTGATGCTGCTCAGATCTTAGTTGAGAGAGGTGCAAAATTGAAATTCAAACTTCTCTTGGCTTCACTGCTTATCTTCGCTTGCGGGAAAGGTCATACTGGCATTGCTCGGCTCTTAGTCTAAAAAAGTGCAGATTTGAATCTTCAGACTTATGGTGACTCCGCTCTTTCCTCAGCTTGCCCGCCGGGGGGGG
>LJZU01000408.1:0-17683 GCA_001513805.1 Davidsoniella virescens
AATTAATGTATCTTGTGTTTCAATTCTGTACTTGACGTTGCTATGGTCGTATGTGTTGAATTGTCCTGTAATCCTTGATGACTGTGTTGATAGTTGCCACTATGACCTTCCGTTTTGACGGTGGCGAGAAATTGCGGAGGAAAAACAAGTTAAGACGCTGGATGCTGCATATAGAATCTACAAAAGAAGAAGGAGAATGAAATTCAAGTGTGTTATTACTTGTAACTTTGGGGTGTTAAAGGAAGGCGGTCATTCTCTGTTTGAAGTGTTGCCATATTTTTTTCATTGCCAACGATTTATCGGGAAAAAAATGGCAAGAACCGTTCGTTGTGCGACAAGCCATAAGACGAAGTAATAAAACTACTTGATGATCTTACATGACTAAGGGTTTGATTGAGCACAAGGGTTTACATTATTTTGGGACAGGTGAAAGAAGGAGAAAAGATCTTCCTGAAAAGTAAGAACAATAATAACTTAATGGCAAAGAAGCTTGACTCCTTTGATGGCGAAGAACGCTAATAGAAAAGAATGGAAGAAGGACAAAAGGTCTAGGATTAGCAACTAAGGATTTAGGCGCTTGAAAAGAAGACCCTTGAACAAAGTTTAATAATAATTCAGGTGTGAAAAGGCCCAAAAGGACGAAAGACTAGAGAGAGAGAGAGTAAACGCGGTCTAGATCTTAGGAGTGAAATCTGGAATCTTCACACAAGAGAGTCACAAAGAGTATAACGCAGTTTTGAAAGACAACTGTTTCTCCAATCTCCAAACGATCTTTACTTCGGAAGACATGAATTTGACTAGTTTGCGTTATGTGGTCTCTTCTTTTTTTTTTTTTGGGGGGGGGGGGGGGTCCTCGAGAGCACAAAATCTTTTCTGTATTTTATTATCATATGCAAGGGCGGCTTTTCCCTAGCAGAATATGAAACAATAAGGCTTTTAGCTAGTCCTCTATGGTTGTACGGGCGGCTGGAGAGAGAGAAAACATTAAGAGACATGGCGTATTTCCAGAGCTAATTCTAGTTACAGTAAAGGAACGGTTTGTATTTCTTTTTGTTTGTTAGATGGGAAGGTTGTATTTCTTGATATCTTTGCGTTTGGTTTGTGTGATTTAAGTTGCCCCTGCATCAAGATGGAAAATAGAGAGAAGTGGAAGTGAAGAGGTAAATATACATTAAGAAGAAGACAAAGACTAAAGAACTCAAAGACGCCGTAGTGTCTATAAGCGATCACACAAGTGGCTTATTAGTACGGTCTTTTTCTTTCCTTGGCTTTGCCAGCAGGGTCATCAAGGAGTACCGGAACAGCACCCTATAACGCTACTGTTCCTATTAGTCCACTACTATAGTTTTTTAGGGAAGCAATGGCTCAAGACTAGGGGAAAGCATGATGGTGGGCTATATAAGAACTGGCCGTGATCCCCGTTGACATGATCGACTGGAGATCTTTTTCAACCTCACATCTCATTCTCTATTTTTGCCATTCTAGCTCCTTACATTCTCTTTGTCGATCTTTAAATTTGTGTTTGTGGAAGTTTCCCTGCATAGTTACAGGTTCCAACTCGTTCATTATCACGTTCATTTTCGTAAGTTGCCCCCTTCCATACTCTTTCGTTTCTATATGTACATGTATAGTTCAAGACAACTCACTAACTTGAGTATCTAGACTTCTGTCACTCCCTTGGTTCGTCTTAGTGACGCCAGCACTTCATTCCTCGCTCCAGTCATTGCAAGTCAAGTGGCTGATCTCTCTTTTCTAGACTGTCTTTTGTCTGAGACAAGACTTCACATCATACTCTTCGCTTCTCTCCCTAGCTCTTGGTTAGAAACCGCTGTGCTTGGTATATCTTCTTGCTATATTTCAAAGCCGTACAGGAACCTACTTTCTGTTCACATCTCGTCTTTCACTTCATATTCCATCTACTTAGTTCCCTTGAACCCTAAGACAGTATGAGATTCCACCACGTACCTGCTATTGCCCTGGCTTATGCCCTGGCTGTCAGCGCCGTCAAGACTGAGCGGACCTTTGCCGTGATGCGCTTCAACGGAGCCGAGATCCACAACGGCCGCGTCGATCCGATTGTATCGCCCGGCGGTGTCTCGACTCACGTGCACACCATTCAGGGCAGCAGCGGTTTCGGTCCATCGGCTACCGGCGACTCCCTCCAGGCGGCCAACTGCACCAATGCCAAGCTTAAGGGTGATCACAGCAACTACTGGTACCCGCGTCTGTACTTCCGTGACCCGACCAACGGTACCTTGGAGGCGGTGCCTATGTTCTACACCAATGCGTACTACTTCTTCGAGCCGACAGATGACGATATCAAGCCCTTCCCCGTCGGCATGAGCATGCTCTCTGGAAACGTGACTCTGCGTACGCCTCCGTCTAGCGGCTCTGGCGCGCAGGTACTTAATCCAGCTGATGGTACTATCCAGCCGATCGGCATCACCTGCCCTCGCACCTCGTTTGACCCCCCATCGTGGCCTGCCGATTCCGACGGTTCATGGATGGGTATCGGTGACCCTAACAACAAGGGCCAGGGTGTCGGCTTTCCCAACCAGGAATGTGACGGCTATGCTTCGCCTATGCGCACCGACATCCACTTCCCGTCGTGCTATAACCCTAGCGCCGGTTTGACGGCCTACAAGACGAACATGGCCTGGCCGACTACCGAGGGCTCGAGCACTGGCCGTGCTAATTGTCCCGAAGGCTGGATCCATACGCCTCACCTGTTCATCGAGGTATATTGGAACACACCACTGTTCCTGGGCCGCTGGACGCCAGGCGGTGATACGCAGCCGTTCGTGTTGAGTAACGGCGATGCTACGGGCTATTCTTTGCATGCTGACTTCATGTCGGGCTGGGATCAGGATCTGCTTCAGACCATCATCGATACGTGCGATGCTGGTGATGATGGTATGGACAAGTGCCCGGGCATCGAGGACCAGGTTAGCGAGGAGACTTGCTCGGTAGCTCCTTTCATTGATGAGGACGTTGATGGTCCTTTCCAGACGCTGCCGGGTGGACAAGCTATCACAGGCTGGGGCTTTGGCACTTCTGGCAGCAGCAGTGGAGGCTCTTCTTCGTCCTCGTCCTCGTCTTCTTCGTCTTCTGCACCCTCGTCTACCGTCAATGTTGCTGAAGCTACTCTTTCTTCTGTTGCCTATGCCGAAGCCGAAGTCGCTACCACTTCATCGTTATCTACTGCCTCTGCTGTCTCCAGCGCCGATGCTGTTGCCACAAGTTCGTCCTCGAGCTCCATTTCTGCTACCACAACATCTTCTTCGAAGGCTTCTATCTCGTCAGCTACTAGCTCTGGAGTTCTCGTTGTCACATCTACCCAGAAAACGACAGGTTCTGCCTGCAAGCCTCACGCTACACACACTGTCTGGACAACTGTATCATATGACGATGCCCAGTCAACTGCTACTGCTGAGCCAACCACTACCACCCAGGCAACCTCTACCATCCAGGCAACCACTACTGTAGTAGTTACTTCTACCATTGCTCCAGGCTATGGTCGTCGTCATGCGCGCCAGCTGCGTCCTCTAGCTCTATAATGAAAGCGATTTCTTGTTAGAGTTAGTTGATAACTTATACGCCTTGTTCTTTTCTTATTGCCCTTGTGGTCTAGAGCTGAAGACTGATCTCGTCAGCAGTCTTCATACTCATTTCAATCCGGCCTTTTCACATCTTTCTTCAAGTCGAAGATACAGTCTCTCGTTGAACGGACTATCAGCGTCCATCTTCCATTCGCTTCATAGCCTTTACCGGAAGGCCTTCTCTTCATTTCTGACGCCAGATCTCACTTTACCTTCTTCTCTGCTGTATCTTATCTTTTTCTTTTGTTGTTTTGTTTTTTTCATGACTCTATGTTTTTGCCTGTATCTTCTATTCTTCTTCGACACGTCTTACTATAGCTAGCTCTATATTTGTGCAAGGCTGTCCAAAACACCACGACAATCTTAGTGCTGGTTTTTTTCTTCTTTCCCCATTTGCTCTTGTTTCTAGACCTTAAGCACAAAAAAGGTTATGCCTTTGACAAAATAAAAGAATATAAATATGTGCTCCCAATAGATAAACGGTCAATAGTGTCCTGTATACTACTTATGTTTTGACGTGCAAGTTGATATTTCTGCCAGCTGGCTGGCCGTCAGTGACACCTGCCAGAGCCGCCCGTAATTTTTTATATAAGCCAAGCCAAGAACTATTTGCGCCGGTCGACCAACATCTTGCAGGTTTTCTACTTTCTATATCCTCTCACAACCTTTCTTTTCCTTCTTCTTCTGCCCTCTAATGTCTCTTTATCACGAGGCTGCCGATGTCCTGAGCACGTTGGACACTGCTGCCGGCAGTTTAAAGAACCGCGTCTTTCGGCGCAAAGATCTGAAGTCGCCGCCAGCCCAAGTTTATGCGCTGGCTATCGAGTCGTGCAAATGGAGCTATGTACTCAAGGAAGTCATAGATGCCGCTGATTTGCTCAAGACAGAACGCAAGGTAGGCCAGCAATAATGGAGCCGCAAACCTCATTTCCTTTGTTTCTAACCCTATCTTCGTAGATCTCCCCTACGCTTGCGCTACTTCTCGTCCACGACTTGCTGATAGCCAAGGGCGGCATCTCGCTGCCGGCAAGCCATGGCTTACGCACTAGCGTCGAGCGCCATCGTGGCCGTCTCACTTCCGAGTTGACTCGTGCGCGGTTACGGCGTCAGCTGGCCACGCTAGACGATCTGCGCCAGTTCGTGGAGCTGGAGAGCAAGTCTGAGGATGCTAGTTATCCCCGCTGGATCCGCGTCAACACTATTCTTAGTGGCGTCTCTACTGAACTGTCTACGACGTTTGCCAAGTTCCACCAGGTGACGTCCGTCGAGGAGGTGATGGCTGCTGCGCCTGATACTGCTGTCTATGTCGATGCTCACGTGCCACATCTGCTAGCCGCGTCGCCTGGAACAGATCTCACCCGTTCCCAGGCCTATCGCACGGGTCGCATCATCTTCCAGGATAAGGCCTCATGCTTCCCGGCGTATCTGCTAGACGCCCGGCCCGAAGACGGCGATGTTGTCGATGGATGTGCGGCGCCAGGCAACAAGACATCACATGTTGCAGCTATCATGTTAGAGCGCCAGGCCGAAGTTGAAGTAGCGCCGGCCGAGGGTGGCCCGAGTCTACGCAAATCTACAGTGTATGCCTACGAGAAAAGCCGGCCGCGGTCAGAGATATTGACTAAAATGATCGGCGTAGCCGGTGCCAAAGACGTGGTCAAGATTGCCTTCGGCCAGGACTTTCTGCGGACTAAACCTGAATCCATGGGCCATGTCGGAGCTTTGTTACTCGATCCAAGTTGCTCGGGAAGCGGTATTGTCGGCCGTGATTCAAACCCAACCCTCTACCTGCCGACAGCAGTCGAGAAGGCCAAGCCATCAACGGCTAGCAAAGACGCCAAGTCCAAAGGCTCAGCCAAAGACAAGAAACGCAAACGCTCTACCTCTGATAACGAATCTCCGACAGCAACTGCCGACGACGGCGAGCCAACACCAGAGCGTGTGCTCCTCGACGATGACGGCAACCCGATCTTCACGGCTACCTCGGAGCAAGAACTTGACGCACGTCTACGGGCACTTGCAGGTTTCCAGCTCAAGATCATGCTACACGCTCTTATGTTCCCGGCCGCACGACGCGTGACCTACTCGACCTGCTCGATTCACGCTGAGGAAAACGAACAGGTCGTCCTTGCCATACTAGCATCCGACGAGGCTCGGCGTGGTGGCTGGCGCATCCTTCGGCGTGAAGAGCAGGTGAGTGGTATGCAGAAGTGGCCGGTCCGTGGTGATATCACTGCGACGGGTGGAAACGAAGAAGTTGCCCAGGCTTGTATCCGAGCTTACAAGGGTGACGGACAGGGTGTCATGGGGTTCTTTGTAGCAGGGTTCATACGCGATGAGATCCCAGATGCTGCAGATACAAAGGACCCCGTCGAAGAACCGTTCGTGAGAGATGAGGACGGATTAGTCATCAGGGAACCTGGCACGGGAATGCCATTGGACAAGAAAACGGGCAAGTTCATCAGACTCCAGGAGAGTGAACAGGCGGAGGAAACTATCGCCGAGAAGTATAATGACAGTAGCAGTGATAGCAGTGGCGGATCTGAAGGTTCGGGCAGTGACAGTGACAGCTGGGGCGGCTTCGATGACTAGATCCACCGCTGTATATCTCTGCCTCTACAAGCTAGGCTAGGCTTGATAAAACAAAACAAATACAAGATACCCCTCATATCAGTTCTCTCGTGGCTCTCGAGTAACCAGACTTTCACTGTTGTATAATTCCATCTTTCTTCTCGGGCACTTTCATGGTCGTTTGATCGGAACCGGAAGGCCTGGAACTACATTTATCTTTGTATATCATGATATTAGAGTATACAAAGGTCGTATCCGCCCCAACGTAAGCAGCACAGTATGTAGTACAATTCCTGCTGCATCCCGTGATAACAGTTGCTTGAGATAATGCATGTTTGATACATACAAAGATGTACAGATCCATGGCACTAATTATACTTAAATGCCGCTAAATGTCGGGAAGACGGTCCTTTGTCAACACCATCCTCCATTCACTTGTTTCCTAATATTTCTTATGTGTCCCGTGCTTATTTTCCGCCAGACAATGCTTCATATGAACAATTAATTGCCTAACAAGCCTAAACTCCGGCTTATATCTGTATTCCGTGTAAGCTCTGCTAGCAGCTGAAGTCAAGGTTGCATCACTACGACATTTCCGTTAAAATATACCTATAAAGGTGAGCAAAGGAATATATCTGTACGTATATGTTAGCTAGCCACGAAACCAACCATCGAAGTTTGGTAAGCTTGTTCGACCCGTCATTCTTTCATCCCACGATATGGAATTTACGGAACAGGTGACTTGTTATACAGATAAGTGCATATGTACATATATATGTAGTTATAACTATGGTTGTAGTGGTATCTATAGATTAAATACCTATAATTTTTCTGTCAATATATCTGTACTCTCAACGTCTTACTCACGCTTTGCATGAAGAGGTTGTATCACACACCCACACCGCCCACTAATATTCTTAAATATGTTGTCATTTCTAGTAAAGTCGTCATATGGTCCTTTCTTGATTGTTCTTTGCCCCCTCATGCATAAAGATCATCGGAAATACGCTCCAGTCTTTATCATAAAGAAATGGCATTAACAATATTGATTTATAAGGCGACGGTTGGCAAAATCAAATACAAATCTAGTACGTACCGATATAAACGACAACTGTAAAAATCAATACTATGTAGTGAACTCATAGAACCGAAAAAACGCTAGGTTTGGTCTAGAGCGGATTTCAAGACGCTCCACTCCGGCCCTGCTTTTATTGGGCTGCTTTGTAAGCTGAAATCCGCATATCCTCGGCTCGGGTCCCTTTCGCTTCCATTTTGTTAAGCAATAAACAAGGGTCTAGCTCGAGTTACTGCATGTATATGTATGACTTTTGTCTCCTTCTCTATGAGAGAAAACTAGATTATACCGCTTGCCGTATTTTGATACACTCCAGATTTTTTTTACATACACAACGCTTTAGGGATGAAGTTGTTTTGTAAATATCTAAGCCAATGCCGAAAAGATTACAGTTCGCTGAATCAGAATAGCATTCAGATAAGACATGATCTTGATAGATAGTGTCGTACACAAATTTGCGAGCACCAATAGATTTCCAAGTGACTATACTGAGTGATTTGGTTGGTTTGGCCTGCTTGATACACATGTACTATGAACGGTTATAAGTTCAAGTTTTAACAAATCAGTGTTATATCATATACTTACAAGTTTGGGACTCATTACGAAGCCTATTCCACGAATTTTAGTGCATTTAATGGAAGGATCACTGATTCTTTCCAATAACTAGTGAGTTCCTCTTAGTTTCTAGACCTGATTGTTTATTGTGTCTTTACTAACTTAACTGTTCAGATACTTTATTCGTATATAGACTAGCAAACTAAAGAGAAAATAATTTATTAACCGAGTACAATCAGACAGAAGACTAAAATAAAGACTATTTGGTAGGTCACCGGCGTTTAGGGTTCTGACCCTAGCCGGCAAAAAAAGATACGCTTTCTTAATTGGGACAACCCAGTTTTCTCTCATAGTACATGTAGATACAAGTCATACATACATGTAATAGCTCGAGTCAGATCCAGCACTAAAGATAATCCTAGCCGTAAAAAACAAAGTCCGTCTGTCCTCCTAATATGCTGCAGATTTTGCTAGGCACAAGAGAGGGGTTGTACACGTCTCAGTATCGGTGAGCCATGTCGATGTTGTGCATACATATACATATGCTTGCCTACAGTATGTATGTACATTTTAGGAACCTCTTCATAGCTTTGATTTAGTAGAGCGTAGCGAACACAATAGGGTTAGGGTTAACAAACGGCAAACGTTGTGGCGACCATGGCAACCGACATCCAAGCTTTACGTAGATGTGTATAGAGATAAAAAGCTCTGACCCGTTTAGGTCTCAGGGCGACCCAAGATGACGAGCAAATATTACCTTGCCGAGTATTAGTAGTAGAAAACAAGCTCCTTGTCTCCTAATGGAAGGGAAGGGAAGGGAAGGGAAAGGAAGGATAGCGGAAAAAGAGGCTCAACTCGATTGACGGTCGGATTTTCCATCTTCTTTAAGCCACACGTGGACGGCCAGACATCTCCCCAAAAATGACGAAATAAAGGGTGACTTATGGTGAGCTTGGCGTGGCCCGGAAGTTTCAACCATAAAACCACACAGTATAGAAGAACTGTTTTGGTTATTTGGTAGAGATATCTAGAACCGAAGAAGGACGACTGAAAGCTGATATAGATACAAATCAGTAGGCCAGTTTTCATGTCTCATAATACATGTAGAGACTGCGGGAAACAAAAATCTTAGGAGACCACAGATATCTGCATAACTGCCGCAAGACTTTCTACTTTGAGGGGGGTGTGCGGTTAGCCGAGTACGGCAAAGAAAATTCGTATGTACCGTGACTATATTACTGTACTAATAGACACAGAAAGCAATGTCGGAAGTAGGCAAAGGAGACAAAAAAGCACTGCAATGACGAACCAGGATTTGGAATGGAAATATGTACAATGTATACCCACACACTGAAATTACTGTGTACTGGTATATTGATCTTTGTTATCATTCCTCTCTTTTTATTTTATTTTATTTTCTATTCTCATCTCTTCTTTCTTGACCTTTCCATTCCGAGTTTCTGTTTTGATCACCCCCAAACATGTTGCCTGTTTTAACCCTAAAACAAAAGCAACTCAGAAAAATCAGTCCACAGAACGGGCTTCTCGAAGCATCCGGAATTCCCAGATGAGAAAGGAAAAAGTAAAGATGAAAGATTTGTTGTTTGGTAAAGAGGAGGACCGAGGCTGAATTGTCGGATAGTGGTTTTAATGCCTTTTTTTGAGCTTCTTCAGGGGACCCCACCACCCCCCTACTATGATTTCAAGATTTTTTCCTTTTAAAAAGATAACCGACCCCCTAGAACGTTTGTGTTGGAGCTAGAGAGAGAAAAAAATATCCAAAGAACGAAAGCTACTCAATATCTGTGTTGGGAAACTCCATCTCGCTTGGAAATTGGCACAAATATGGACTAGGAATGCCTTGATTTGTACTCTGTAATTTTTTTTTCTTTTTTCGTTTGGATGAGATGAGTACAGTTTTGCTTTTGTAAAATGTTTAGTGTGCACAGGTATCCACTAAATTTTCTAAACCTATTGTTTCTTCTTTTCTTTCTTACTGTGTGACTGCTTTTGCTGTGCCCGTTGGACTCGGAATTCAAGAGCGGAATTGGGAAAATTGACTAGTAAGCACATACAGATAGATACATTATACATTGCATGTCTTTATCTTCTTTATCTAAGCAACTAACCCAGGTCAGGCATTATTTCTGCATGAAAAAAGTGACGTTTACAAGCAATCGGTTGTCCATGACCTTGGTTCCAGCAAACCTTGAATACGATCTGCATCAAGATATTCGCACAATGTATGTATTCGCACATGTATGTATCTTGTCCTATCTGTTAGCTAATCGCCGACCCGGCGGTGAGTAGAACCAGATATTGGGCCTGGGCCTTTGGATCTAAGATCAGTTCATCGCTTGAGATGGCGTAGATAGAGAGATCACCGACAGAACAAGTCAACAAGATAGATACACTTGATATCTATTATGTCTTTAGAGAGAACCCGAATGGAAACAAACTCAACAGCAAAAATCCCGAAAAAAAGAAAAAAAAAAAGAGACGGTCCGTCATCGAAGCGGAATTCAGTGACTCTCTTTGGTCTCTCTGTAACAAGGCGTTCATATATCAAACTAGAAAGGGTGTGGGCACTGTTGTAAATCTGAAAACCAAACAAACTTGCTATGTAACAAGGGCCTTTCCATGCCCTGAACCCAAACATAGCCTGGGAAGAGGGCTCGACCTAGGCCAAATCAAGATTTGAAGATGGGCCATGGCTCTCGTTACTATGGCGGGCTTGGCATTTTACGGTTCTTTTCCTGTTCATACATACATATGAGTTGTATCTGTAATATCATCTTCGGCTTCCTTTGTCTTCTAGCTGGGTTCCTCTAACCGGGGGGCGGTTTAGGAAGACGAGGCCCGAACAATCTCTTGTAGGTGGAATCTTCCTTTCCTCGTTAATTTTTATTTTTTCATTGGCCCTTTATCTTCTCAAGTCCGTTCCATAAAGTCCAACTCGTAGTAAACTAGCCGTGTAGCACCCGCTTTGCCTGTTATATAACGTGCAACGCTCCCCGCTCGTCTTTGAGGTTATAGTTTGAGAAGCCTTGTTCTTGATCTTCTTCTTCGTGTCTCTCCATATTCTCTTCTGTTCACCTCAAGTGAGCACATCTTCCTTGTTCATCTACATCTCTGAACACGCCTTGATCATTTTTATCAAGACTGACGAAGATCAATACAGTTTTACTCTACCGTACCATACTACATATACTCCCTGGTCTTTTTTTTTTTCTTTTTTTCTTCTTTTCTTTTCCCTCTCGGCATCTTCCCTAGCCTTTGCCAAGCTAGATCTCGATCGCCAAGAATTCCAATTCTTACTGTACCATATTAATATCTAATATATATCCTCATAATGGCGGACTCTTCTAGTTCCACCATCAACGCCGGCACTGAGCTCGACCTCGAGACTCAGGCTGCCTGCCAAAGCTATTCGCACTGGAATGTTCTCCTAAAGCCTCATGGTGTGACTGACGCCGTCTTCCAGCACAACTATCCCGGTGAAGGAACTCCAGAGGACCCTTATGTGGTTGACTGGCTCGCCGTCGACCCTCACAACCCTATGCAGTTTTCCGTTGCCCGCAAATGGCTCATCACCGGTCTGGCAGCCATGGCTACCTTTGCCGTGGCCTTCGATTCTTCAGCCTACTCCGGTGGCATCTTACAAGTCATGGCCGGTTTTGACGCAACCGAGGAAGTGGGTATTCTGGTAAGCTTTTTTTTTTCTCCTCTCAACAACTCAATGTCAACTGGATCCTAACTCTCCTTTCTTAGGGTGTCTCTCTATTCGTTCTTGGTTTCGCTATCGGTCCTCTAATCTGGGCCCCCCTCTCCGAGCTGTACGGTCGTCAGGTTGTGTTTGTCGGCACCTATATGGGCCTGACCCTCTTCCTGGGCGCCAGCATCGCCTCTCAGAACATAGCCACTCTTCTTGTCCTGCGTTGTCTGGCTGGCTGCCTCGGTGCTTCTACCTTGACGAACTCCGGTGGCGTCATCGCCGATATGTTCGGCGCCAACGAGCGTGGTACTGCCACTGCGCTGTTTGCCCTGGCTCCCTTCCTGGGTCCTTCTCTGGGTCCTATTGCCGGTGGTTTCCTGGGCCAGTATGAGGGTTGGCGCTGGGTCGAGGGTCTGATGACTATCTTCACCGGTGTTATCTGGCTCACCGTTACCTTCATCGTCCCCGAAACTTATGCGCCTGTCTTGCTGCGCAAGCGTGCCGCCAGGCTCTCTCAGATGACTGGCAAGTCGTACATCTCCAAGACCGAAAAGATCCGCCCCTCCAAGTCTGTCGCCGAGGAGTTCAAGATTGCCCTCTCGCGCCCCTGGGTTCTCATGTTCCTCGAGCCTATCGTTACCTTGACCTCGATTTACATTGCCATCATCTACGGTACCCTGTACATGCTGTTCGGTGCTTACCCTATTGTTTTCCAGCAGTACAAGGGCTGGTCGCAGGGTATCAGCAGTTTGGCCTTCGTCGGCGTTATGATCGGTATGATCTCCGCTGCCTCTTACTGTGTGTATGATAACCGCCGCTACATGTCCATTGTTAAGGCCAAGGGCATTGCGCGCCCTGAGGATCGTCTGCCCCCGGCTCTCATTGGTTCTGTCATGATTCCTGTCGGTATGTTCTGGTTCGCCTGGACTAACTACAATTCCATCCACTGGATCGTACCCATCATTGGCGGTGGTGTCTTTGCCTGTGGTCTTGTCCTGGTGTTCTTGGCTCTGCTCAACTACCTGATCGACTCTTATGTCATCTATGCCGCTTCTGTTCTTGCTGCCAACTCTTTGTTGCGTTCGCTTTTTGGTTGCGCTTTCCCTCTGTTCACGGCCCGTAAGTATCTTTGTTTGAGTACCTCCCAATGAGGCATCATAACTAACAATGTATATGTCTAGACATGTACGAGGATCTTGGCATTCACTGGGCCTCGTCAGTCCCTGCCTTCCTGGCTCTGGCCTGCCTGCCTTGTCCCTTCTTATTCTACAAGTACGGTGAGACTATCCGCCTCAGATGCAAGTATGCCTCTGAAGCCGCTGCTGTCCTCAAGCGTATGACCGTCCCGGCACCTCCTGCTGTGTCTAACTATGAGGATGAGAAGCCTGCCTCCTCGTAAGCTTCGAACATCAGCTTCTGGTCTCTTCTCTTTGCTTCTATCATATAGCAAAGAGAACCGTCCGACTCATGTTATCATTCTTCCACTTACTATAATTTCTTTTGATATATGATTTATTAGACTCGAGACGCACTGGATGGCTTATAAGCCGGCAGTGCTTTGTATCTCACTCATTCCCCCATTCCTTTGGTTTTTGAATGGGCATTCCGGTTTGGCGAAGCGGCGTCTCTATTGTATTGTTTCATTTTTGTATGGATATCTTGTGTTTTTTTTTTTCTTTTCCTGCGTTTTCTTTCTGGGCGTCATCTACTTATTCCCCGCCCTTTGTTTTACATACTTTTTTTTAGAGTGCATATGCCGGCCATATCTTTATAGCAAGATGGGTGGCCTGAGACGAATTTTCTTGCTTACGATCCGGAAGACATCAAATACCATCATGACTTATCTCCGTTTCTTCCTGGTACGTTAAATAAAAATTGCTATACTTCTATAACACACCAAAAGTCCTATGTGCAACCCGGTGTGAGATATTGTAACTGTAGTGTGAATAAGCGTATGCACAGACCATCCATATTCATTGTAAAGCAGTTTACAGAAAAACAGAGAAAGATATCTAGAGGCGGCATAAGCACGTGTTGTGGAGGGATCAAGTAGACCATGCCGCACAAATCCCGGCAAAGGCGGCCAAAACAAGCGGTGTACCTCCTGCCTGCTTTGACGTACGAAGACCAGTGTGCTATCAAAAGCAGTGGCTTTCTGTAGGCCGTTATATTGTCCCCATTTCAAATCGAGAAAACAAAATCGGGCGTATACTATAGAAGAAAAAATGATGCGCTTCGATAGAATTGGCTGTTGCAACGGCCCTTTGTCTTCACCGTACCGCCTATATTCTGAGGCGTCTGTTGTGAACTGGTGTCACCGACAGTTACATCGGGACAATGCCATGTCCCAAAAATAGTCCCAAATTGTGCTCTGCCTGTATGCGGTTGAGCGTGAGTTGTCTATCGCAGGAACTGTTGCTGTGTCACCTATGTATGTCGTCTTGGGCCTTTTCGCGGTCTCATAACGCCACATGAACGATCGAGTGTGCGCCACAGAGCATGCGCCACAGTAGAAAGTCAAATCTAGCGTCTTTTTTTTGTTTTCTTCCTCTCCCCTGGCGGGCAGACAGCGCACGCACACAGTATACACACGTGACCTAGGTGGCCAATCAATGACGCATGGCTGCAGCTGTCAGGATGCTCCTTTAAGCTCAAGCTCCTGATTCTAGAGTCTAGAGGGGGGGAAAATTAGCAGGAAAAAAAAGCCAATGATGAGCCAGTAATGCATCTCCAGGTGGCCATCTTGGTCGTCATCACCTTCCATCCATAGAAAGAGCTAGGCTAATAGTGTGATAATAGAAAATGTGTAGATACAGTATACAGATATGCCGAGCTGGATGCATGGACATTACGATATAGAAGCTGCCTTGTCTAGTACTTTGTAGTAATCAAGCCTTTTTTTGTATACATATATATTTTCATGCTTGTTGCACACTCTTTAATTCTTGCCCTGCCCTTCATATTTCGTATACTATCAACCTTTCAATCCAGTTCTTCATCAGCCAAACATTTTCCATTAACTTATTGTCTCCAGCTGTCAAACACCATCGTCTAATTGTAAGTGATACTTATCCACTGTCACTATCCCTCTCTATTGCTTCAGTTTCTACTCGTACTGTCGACGCGCAATCCATTGATCGGCCTAGCTAGCTCATCTTGTCCGAGCCCTACCCTCGGTCAACCCACTCATATCCATCTGCTGCTACTACCACTGCTACTACCACTAGCCGCCTTAACATCCGTCCATTGTCCATCCTAATTATCATCGCGCATTCCAGCATCCCATCCATCTGGGTACGTTGTAAAGCATTGCATATATTGCACATACCGCATACATCATACCTATAGTCGTATACCACCAGTCTGGCTGCGCTGCCATTCTAGAAGGTCACCCTCCCCTCCCAAATCCTAGGTCTACTAGGGTTCTGTCTGGTTTTTTTTTTATACTTCCTCTGTTGTTTATACATACCATGTCTTTTTTGTCTTGTTTACTACCAAAAGCCCTTGCCTAGCCCGATCTCTTTACCTAGGGTTGTCTGGTAGCCCTTCTACATATGACCTTGGCGGTAAAAAAGCCCGTTGTTTTGCCTACTAATTGCTGACATGCACTTTTCATACATACAGGCATCCCTCTACACCACCCCTCTAGAATCAACTCATCAGGCTTGCTCACACAACCTTAACTACTAGCATTGCTCTGGCATAACTATATTGCCTGCCTACTTGCATTCCATTGGAGACCAGAACCACCCGGAGCCATACTTCTCGACGCTCCTCAGTTGGTAGCACCACTATACCAAACAAATAGCAGAAACAGTAGTTACACTTTGTATGTACTTCTATTCTACTACGGCTCCACGAACAAGCGAACGAACGAACCGGGAGCAGTCAAGACCCCGGCATTTCTCTAATACTGGATATTAACCCCAGCTTAGTTCTATCCTCGTTTTCTGGCGTCCACCAATTGCTGCCTCTTTCTTACCCTTCCTCCATCTCCATCTTTCTTCCTTTGCTTGCTTCGTGACGAAGCAACCACTTTACTATTTGCTGCATCGCTCGCTCTGTTGAACCGGGACATTACTTCTCTATTCACCACCCAAAATCTGTCACAATGAAGATTACCTTCAAGGTGCGCTACTTCTTCCGCTTAAGTCTTTCAGGTCGACTATAGTCCTCTGCTCCCAAGAGGCTTCTCTCTGTCATAGGCGTCCAAGTTTTAGTATTGTTCTGACTGATTATAATTTTTTCTGCCTGCAGGATCTCAAGCAGCAAAAGTTCGTGCTCGATGTTGAGCCAACTATTTCGGTATGAACCACCTACCCAGCGAACCACCTTGCACATGACGCACGAGTACAACTTTTTTTATGGCTATCTCAGATATATCAAAGAGAATTCGTAGACTAAATATCACTAGGTTGCCGATCTCAAGCAGAAAATCACTAGCGAGAAGGGCTGGGACCCTAAGCACCAAAAGCTCATTTACTCAGGTAAGCAAGCTACCACCATCGTTGCCACCCAAATTACCTCTCTATGCCCATCGTATACGCGCCAAATCAACCGAAGCTACCAATTGGGCCTCAATATATCGGTGGTTTGCTAACTGCTGGAATAGGCAAGATTCTCAAGGATGAAGAGAAGGTCGAAACTTACAACATCGAGGAGAAGGGCTTTGTGGTTTGCATGGTGAGCAAGGTTAGTACTAACTATTCTCTATCTTGTCTTGAGCGGCTGTCATTTTTTTCACGCTGTTATCACTTTTATCCGACAACCTTTCCCCGCCGTCTCAGCAACCCCTCCAAATGAGCACCGCCAGGATGGGGAACAGGGACAAACAGGCGCTCGATTGTGATACACATGTGATCCAACCCACGAAACTAACATGACCTAATTTATAGCCCAAGGAGCCCAAGCCCGCTCCCGCAGCTACTCCTGCTACCCCTGCTCCGGTCACAACCTCAACACCCGCCGCTCCTATCGCCCAGAGAAGTGCTGCTGTCGTACCCGCGACGCCCACTCCCCACTCTAGAACAGCTGGTGCAGGTGGCAATGCCGCATCTTTCAGCAACCCTTCCTCTATGGCCATGGGCGCCGCTAATCAGGAGGCTATCGCTGGTATGGAGGCCATGGGCTTTGAGCGTAGCATGATTGAGTCCGCCATGCGGGCTGCTTTCAACAACCCCGATCGCGCTGTTGAATACCTGCTGACTGTATGATATTGCCCATTATGGCTTTGTAACACCTTGAGTTGTGCTAACTGAACTTATAGGGAATTCCCGAAACTACTCATCGCCCGCCTGCTGCTGCCGATGATGCCGCACCTGCCGAAGCTACCGCTAGCGCCCCGGATGATACCGAGATGGCTGACGACGACAATGTCAACTTGTTTGATCTGGCTGCCCAGGCTGGCCGCGGAGGCTCTGCAAATGCTCAAGATCCCACTGCTGCCGCTGCCGCTGCTGCTGCCGCTGCCGGTGGTGCTGGTGGTTTCGGTAACCTCGATTTCCTCCGCAACAACACTCAGTTCCAGCAGCTACGTCAAGTAGTCCAACAGCAGCCCCAGATGCTTGAGCAAATTCTCCAGACTCTCGGTGCTGGCAACCCGCAATTGGCTCACCTGATTGCTAATAATCCGGAGCAATTCCTAAACCTCCTAGGTGAGGAGGTCGATGACGACGCACCTCTGCCGCCTGGCGCTCAGGCTATTCAAGTTACACCCGAGGAGAGAGATGCTATTGAAAGAGTAAGCCTTACCAAAGAAAAAAAAAAAAGGCATCCAAGTGCAATATATATAGCTAACATTCTACAACAGCTCTGTCGGTTAGGATTTGACCTCAATCAGGCCATGACTGCGTATTTTGCATGCGATAAGAATGAGGAGCTGGCAGCCAACTTTCTCTTCGATCAGCCCGATGAGGAGGAGTCAGCAGACCAGTAAATTACTAAATTACTGCATAAACCAACGGGACGGATTCTACTCCAATTCATGGCCCATGCATGGCTTGACGTGAGAGGCCAAGATTAGGAAGATTTTATCTCACCGTGATGATACCGTGCGATCATATACAGTTTTTCCCTGTCTGGTTTTTCTTTTCTTATTCCTGTTCTCTAAGTCAGTTTCCATCGATGGTGACCAAACTAACCTAACTCTCCCTTAACATCGTCTCCCCC
>LJZU01000409.1:0-34219 GCA_001513805.1 Davidsoniella virescens
GGGGGGGGGGAAGAAAAGCCTTGCGGTGCTTTTTTTTCTTTTGCTTTTTCTTTTTCGCTTTTGGATGGCGAAGTATTGCTGCATGAACTTGTTTTTATATTAGAATGTCTCTTTTTCCCTTATCTTTCTTTATCTTGTCTTCCCTCTTTTCTAACGCACCTCCCTTACCCCCCAGATATCTTTTTTCTTATTCAGGTCAGCTCCTCGTAATGGTGGTGCTGGAATTAACAGAGCAAAATGGACGAAATAGTAGTACAAGAAGCTTGGGGTAGGTAAATATATCTACTACTTGACACCATGTATATTTTCGCTTTTCCTCTTTGCTTGATCGTGACGGCGGGAAATGTTCAAAATCTGAGCGGTGCGGGCTTTAGCCATATTAGGGTTAATATACATGATACTCTTGGGGTTGTCATGATATTTTTGAATCTACAAAGCTAGGAAATCATGAACCTTTTTCATATGTATTATTCCCCTTGGTTACTTCATTATAGACAGACCCTAATACAGAATTATTCCCCGGTAATGATCTTACACAAGAGCTGTCCACGCCCCGTCAATTTTTTTTCTTCAAATATCATGACGATGTTCCGATCGATATCAGTGACTTTTTTTTTTCCCCCATAAAGTTGTAGGACGATCAAAGATCAGAGGTGATGGGTCGTATTTAGTCAAGGTTTGTGTCTTTTTTTCTTCTATTTTCTATGCAAAGCAAACTATGAAGAATCACGCAGTTTACCATGTTTTCCTTTTGTTGACAGTCAGTTAAATAAACACAGACTGTACATATCAGAACCGTCAGTCTGTTTTTCTATGCCGTGAGTTCGTGCAAAAATTGCACTGATGCCGGATAAATCAGCGGATTTTCTATGAGAATGATGTGCAGACAGACAACGATGATCATCTATATCTTCTTCTTTTTTCTCCATGTCATAGTTTCTAAATTTCAACGACAAGTATTAGTGATACTGATACACAGGCTTCGATGGGGTGATCACTCATTCAACCGTGACAACACGATAGTGAACCAAGTTTCAACCATTGCCCGCTGTATTTAGCACTATCACCCATTCTTTATTGATCCACTCGATTAGCATTATACGATACCATGCGATCAATTTGTCTTATGCTCAATGCCCAGACTTAAGGGTCTTCGCTCGACATTCTTCCATCATCATTCGTCCCGTCCATAGCAAAAAGAAAACAAAAGCAGAGATGCCAAGCCTTCAAGTTCGCTAAGGCTTCCGGAAGAGCTCCTTGACGCATTAGCCTGAGTGGCAGATATTCCATCTGACCCAAGTATTGCTACATATCTTCCTCCCCGCCTGCTTGGTAGTGCTTCTTGAATAGAGCAAGAAAAGGACATCTTTAAAACTCTGGTCTCTGTTTGTATACACATTACACCTTGAGAAAACTATTCATAGATACCTCACCTGTTTCTCGTTTTCTCGTCTGTATATTTTCTTGTAAATCGAACTTCTCGAAACGCTGAGGCTTGAAATGGGCGAGTGATAGATTGCTGGTGGTGTCTTGCCGCTTCATGTTCATGTCGTGCTACTTAGGCGGGAAATAGGTCTTGTTTATCTCTGGATATTAATTACTACATACTATACTCTAGTACATATGTATGTATGTATGTATTCAGACTAGTCATTCGTTTCTACAAGATATCGTCCTGTTCTCTGTGAATGTCAGACAGAGAAGAAAAATACACACCCCTCCCTCCTCCTTCCACCATCTTGTTTACTCTTTTCTTTCATAAAAATGTCCATGCCCGAGTTGCAAGTTTGACAAGTCATCAAAAGCAGGTCCCCCCAGTTCCTAAAAGCACTTACTTGGCTTTGCATATATAGCGGCTGTCGACACTGAGGAAAAAAAAAAAGAAAAAAAAAAACAGGCCAAAAGGTACCGCAAGACAGAATAGTAGGGCTAATAAAGCCTAGAATAGAATGATAAAGACCCCTGAATGAGTTTTCTCGAGAAAACAACGCAAGACCTGGTTGGGTGCATTCTGGTTTCAGAATATATATAGCGGGTAGGACAGAAATGCAGGAAGAGCCTTAGCCGGTATTATCTTGACAAAGACTTGTTTTTTTGATGTTATTCTCCTTTTGAACAAAGTTTGAAAAGACGCGGAGCGAGAAGCCAGATTTTGACATATCAACCGACAAACTAAGATGTATGATGAAGCAACCGAAACACTAAGCTGAGTTGTGAAAAGGGATGCTAGAGAGAATCCAAGTGTATCTCTAGACAAACCAAAGTAGTGATTATGGCCGCTAGACGCGAACTTATGAAATAAGGGATAATAAGAGAGGATGATCTTTGAATTTAGCCGCCCATCAAAGTAATACCGTGGAAAATATTACAAAGAATTATACATAACCAAGTAACAAAGAGAACAAGAAAATCCACAATAGTACAAAGTAAGCCTCTAGAGATCCATTGGAAACTCGGCAGCCAGTAGTTCCAATTCCTCATTTCCCAACTAGGCCAGTCAACAGCACTTTATTGGTATGCTTTATGATTTCCAGCCAAGTCGCTTAAACCGCTTCATTCATTATCTATATCCAGCGGTAGTTAACTCTTTAATATAAGAAAAGGTATCTTGTTCTCTCTATTCGTTTCTTGGACTAAAACAGCCATCCTCGTATTTTTGACATACGCAAGTGTTTCTTTCTGGCGCTCATCATTGATAATCTCACCAGTCTCATACAAATCTAAGGCCTTCATGGCTATTTTCCTCTCTATCTCCGTTCATAAACTTACGTGTCCCCATGTGTGATAGACAGAGAAAACAAAGCACCTAATCATAGATTCGAAGTCCCTTTTGCTACCCACCCCGTACGAAGCGGGCAAAGAATGAGCTTAGCATCTACATGTATTCATCTTAGCATTGTTATATATGTATCATATGGAGGAAATAATCCAAACAATCTGTTAGAGCTGGAGCGTGATCGTAGGCTTGGCGTCCATGCGCTTTTCAGTTATACGAGTATATAACCCTAGGAAGCATAAGAAAATAAAGTAAACCCTTGATTTTTACGGGGTCACATTCTTTGTCATCTCAAGTGGGTAGAATGTTCGACACAAAATACTAAGCTTTTTTCTGCATAAGAACTACCGAGCAAATAACTTAAAACTTCCAAAAATGAACAATTCTTTGCGAATTGATACTATGTAGTAAAAGAACAGCTTTAAAAGAACGGAGGAGCCTGGACCTGATTCTGTCTCTACCACAACGCTATGCAAACAAGCGAACATGATACTTAAGCCGTGCTTTCTGTAAGAAAGGCTCAGCTGTACATCTGTATATACAGACATATTGTTACTAGCTGTATAGAACTAGCGGAACGGCCATAATGAAAGAGAGGAAAACAGAGCACGTACCTTCTTTTGACAAGATTGTTCACAGACTGTTACATGAGATGCAAGGTATCGGATACCTATCGGTGCGTTTGGTAACCTCATTCTTTCCTTCAGCTCGATTACAGACATACTTTTGGTATGTGGCTATAGAAGAACTTAAGGAAGAACATACGCCCTCTTTAAAGATCTATGTAGATATATATCCAATATAAGCCAGCCTTGAACTGTTTCAATCACCTGAAAGCAAGAAGACAAATCGCAGGAGAAACTTACATCTCCCTGAGATACATGTGTCTTATAAAGTGCATATGTAGAACAAGTTATGCAAAAAGAACTTCGACTTGTGTATTGCTATGGCATCTTTTAATGACGAAGATCTCGATATCAGAAGAGGGCTTCCACACATGCGTACCCCTAGGAAGGTTATAATGTGGGATAATAAACATATTCAAAATAACTACACTGACTAACATTGTTCCGAGACAGCAAATTTGATACTTGTTTAGTTTGTACTTTTGTACATAATATTTTGATACACTACTAAGCCCTCAGGATATTAAGGGGAGATGGAACTTGATACTTTTGGAACATCGAATCCACTTCCCCCCCCAGAGCCTTCTACGATCTGATGTACAGCGAAGACTGTCGTTTTTCTTAGTATGTGATGGAGGAAACTTTTGCTCTTTGGGAAAAAAAAAAGGAACAAGTCTTTGTTTGACTGGTGTTTGGAGAGACGGGACGTGATTCATGGTTCCTGATTTACACGTTAAGTGATAGATCACGGGCGTGAATGACAATATACGGCGGTAGAAAAAGGTCGATATCATAGATATAAAGGATATATAAGCCTAGAAGTAAGATTCGGAGGATAGAGAAATAGATATTGCTAAAACATCAATAGCGTATAAAGTATTGATATATATTGGATGTAACGCGTACTTATCATTCATGTTATTATGAGATCCGACAGCTCACGTACACATATTCTCTCATTGAGCCTCCTGAGAAAAATGTGTATACGTATTTATCTGTATAGCGTTCTAGATTCTATCCTCTGGTACATATACTGTGGCATCTGATATTCCCTACCCTGTAAACATCGAAGGAATAAACGGCTATATCTCTTCATCTTCTCTGTTGGGAGAACATGCCAAAGAATTTCCAGGCTTAGGGAATCTCCCACTCGAATAGCTTCAGAATACAGAAGTACATGTAAGATAAAAGATAAAAGCAACTAAAAAAGAACAGATGTTTGTCTTGATATATATCACGAGCAAGAATTAAAAGTTTATGTAGTTGGTTATACATCTACGCAATATTGCAGTTTGGAGATGTATGATCTACCTGTAAGGTTGTCTTGCATTCGTAATATTGTATCTTCTATCACAAAATGTGGGAAAATAGGATTGATCAATAACTCGGCATCTTGATTTTTCTCATTCTACTCAACGACTAGAATATTATCAGTGACCGGTCGGATATCTCTCGGCCGTCTAAGAAGACTTCATTTCGGTTTTATTTTCTCTTCATCTTCATATATTTTTCTAGCCGAGCCCTTGACTTGGACTGTTTTGGATAGTAATATTCATGATGATTTGTTTGTATTTTTCACGGACGCTCACACCCCTACAAGGAAACATCAGGCATAAAACTGAAAGTTTGCGTTCTCCCGATGCCAAACACTTTTGTGATTGACCCGGAACAATTCAATACGCTGTCAATATGAGGATAAGGGAGCAAGATGCATTATTGCCTATTAGATTCTAATACCTTATACTACAACGACAAAAAGTATATGATATAGCAGTAATAGTTGACTAAGATGTTATATAAAGAAAGGGTAAATTAAAGAGCAGCCTTGAGTATCTTCTTAAGGCTTCGGAAAGAAACGTCATATATGCAGATGACTGAGGCCTACGAATCGGTCAGTATAGCCTTATAGCCTTGAAAAAATGATAAAATATTACAGACGATTACACATATAGCTTATAAAAATGTAGTATAGTATTCTAACCCATTGTAGTTCTAAGCGACTTTTAGTTTGGCCAAGATAAATGTTCTATTGTGTGGTAATTGATAGTTGAAGATATCGCGAAAGTGGCCAACTCGGTAGACTGGCAGACATACTGGATAGCACTATACTCTTCTATGGCCTGGGGTTCTGTTACTGGAAAATCAAGACACCAACTCATTATCTGGCACTTTCACTGTCTTGTCTGGCCTGATGTTGAGCCATGTTCTGTTTCTGCCTTTGTTTCTGTTTCTAGTTCTAGTTTTTATTCTGCCTAGGTGACTATGAAATATCACCTATTGGTTTATACATTGTATGTACTCCTATCTTGATACATCTAATAGTCTATGAGTCTTACGAGGTCTTGAATTGTTTGTGCTAAACTCTGTTTCTGTTTATTTCTGTACTAACTATCACGTTCGAGTTTGAGAATTATCAGCAAGTTTTTTTTTAACTTCCTTTTCCTGGTAATTGAGCCAAAGATCGCCATCAGTTATAGTTTTTCACGTAGTTTTTCATTCCCAATAAACTTGAACTGTTATCATGAACTTTTATCTATCCTCGAACCTGTCATTCGTATATGGTTGTCAACTTTAATTTGACCTTCAGTAATCAAACACTAGACTCCAGGTCTCACAATATCTTCATTATAATTCAACCCAATTACTCTTCATCTCGTATCTAGACTTCCAGACCTTCTAGCCGGGATGTAGACCAATAAGGGTCTAAACTAAAAGAACGAAACAAAAAAGCTTGGAAGTTCTGCCAAAAAAGCTTGTCCAAAATATAGCGGCTTTAGCTTGCTAGAGAATGGTCTCATCTGAGGGATCCTTCTTAAGGTCACCCACCCATACACTGTTGTATTCTATCGCTGTAGCCGTGGCTATTGTCTTTTTCTTTCTTCTTTTTTTTCTTTCCTCTTTGGCTATATGCCGGAGCTGAAGGAGTGTCATCTCTTTGTTTTTCTTAGTTGACAAGTCCCTCCTGAAATCGGCGGAAATGGTTTAGTATATTCGGAGTAATAAAGCTTCGAAAGATAACACAAACATAGACGCAAATACATCAATAAATATAAAACAACGCCTTCTACCTATATCTTCTAGGTTTCCTAGTCTTTTACTCCCGGCAAAGTCGCATCGGCTACTCGAATGCCCGGAGCCCCTTTTGTCGTCTGCTGTTTACATAAACGATTTCTTGATTTAGTACGTGTCGGTGCTTCAACATCAACAGTACAAGGCCCAAACTGCGCTGAGACTGCCAAGACCAGCGCGCTACGCTTCGCGAGGCAGGTTTTCCAGTCTTTCCCCCCCAGCTCTTAGCCTATTTGCTTGTCACAGATTTACGGAACCAGACGTACGAAACTGCGATGTAGCAGTTGAGTACTGTTATGACTGCTAATGTAGATAATATTCTTGATTTCTATTCATGCCTGGCTTCCGCTCAAAAATCAAACGTAAAAGGTGTGCTTTACATCTGCTACCACGAAGCAATCAAGGCCAAGTCTAGAAGATCCCGTGTTCCATAGTGTGTTTTGTCGATCGGCATACTCATCGCGGCTGCCTTGATTGTACATATACATAAGCAGTTAAAATGGAAGACCGCGCAATGGAGTAGGTAAAAACTTAAAAACACCATCAATACCGACTAAAAGACTGCTCATGTTGTATTAATCGATTCGTCCACCCTCTCCAAGCTCCTTATCTCTCAACCTAATCTCATACGGTCGATAGTGTGAGGTGGATGGGATTTTAACAACAATAAGAGTATGTGACATTGCAATCAGACTGTCGTAGCGCTATTCTTCCCCGTGATTTTTGACAGGCCGTGGAACAAGATGATGTATTGTTGGAATGAGAGGGAGGGTCCTTGACTCTTGTAGTATTGGCTCAATGAGAATATGGATATGGCTTAAACCGTCGGAATGCTGCGAACACTTGTACAGCCGGGTTGGACCTTGAAGTCCTGGGGCCTAGACCCGCAAAATAAGGACTTCAAAGGCTTGTCTAAACCTTACTCTCTCGATATTAGTATGTATAACTTGGTAAGTTGATTGAAATAGAGAAACGATAATAGTTGTTCTCCGAGGCGATGGAGAGAGCCTCGAAGCGTAGCATCTACAAAATCAAGTAGTAGATGAAACTAAGAAATCGAAGAGATCGGGTTAGTCAATACTGCTATTATTTACATGAGTCGATGACAGTAATCAAAAACTTACCTTCCCAAGAAGCTAGACGCAGGCGACGGTGAGTCCACATGTCGGCGGCACGGAGGGCGTGCATGATGCCGAGAAATCCAGTCAGAGGCCATTGCATTCGGAGCTGGGTCATGACCGAATCTTGCTTAAAGGCAACGATATCGACCTTGACCTTGTCATAGACAGTCGGAAGTGTAGTGGCTTTGTATTTGGTGCGAAGTTCATCGTACCAGTCCTTGCCATAGATCTTCCAGAACTCTTCTTGCGTGTAGTATGCATGGGCATATAGAACCTTGCGGCCACGAAGCTCAAGCATCTTGAGCTCCATATCGCGATTACGCTGAGCACATTCGTACATGTCCTTCGGGCCCATTCCCCAGACGCCGACATTCAACATCGGGACAATGTTGCCCTTGGAGTCGGTAGCGTGAGGATGGAAAGTTGGACCAGGAACAGGAGGTAGAGGGCAAAGCCACATCGGGAAGATGCCGAAGTCATCAGCAACATAGTGCATAAACTTGCACACAGTATCATACGGGAACGAGACGTCCTGAACGATTGTCAAGCTAGAGCTGTTAGTACCTTGAAGGGCACGATAGAGGGGACGAGTGTGCAAAAAATCGTCGAAGATGGTGCGTGTGACGCGGTTGAAGGGGACAAAGCCCCAGTACTCAAGAGCATATCTCCCCATCCAGAAGCTACCTCTATCGTAGCGGAAGAGATACTCAACAAGGGGGATGTAGTCGACCGCAATCTCGCCCCGTGGCTTCTGTTGGGCATGAAGATAGAACCAATTGTCCCACGGCTTGCTGAAGGTCGTGACACGGGACTCGGGGGCAACATCATCAGTTCCGGTACCTATCATAACAACGCCATGGTCACGAGCGTACACGATACCATCAATATAGTCGTTAGACATGTCGCCAGTAGCCTGCTTGATAGCATCGACAGTAGACTCAATAGTGTCGTACGAGTGGTAGGCAAGTCTAACATACTTTTTAGCCGGAATGAGTGAGATGGTGAGTTTGGTAACGACACCTAACGTACCAAGAGCCCCGCAAATGCCCGTGAATAGATCTTCGTTTTCGGAAGATGATACGTTGATTACATCACCGTTTCCAAGGACGACTTCGATCTCATGAAATACCTGATCGAAGTAGCTGTACTTCCATGAGGTACTCTCGCCAGAAGAGCCCGAAAAAGAACCACCAACGGTGATGCCGGGGAACTCCATGACAACAGGAGGAATGAGCCCATGGGCGATGGTGGCCTTGACGAAGGCATCCATTCCGACGTTGGGTTCCACCACAGCAGTCATGGATTCCTTGTCAACGCTCAGAACATGGTTCAGCGAGCTGATGTCAACATAATTTCCAGTGTGAGTAGGACGAGTGCTATTGGAAGAGCCGTGAAAGATGCGGTACTTCTGGCCCTGGACGAAGAACTTAGCTATAGAAGCCGAGATCTTGCGGACCTCGGAGTCGTGGTCGTACTTGGCCGATCGAAACATTGTTGTGAAGCTTTGAGCTATAAAAGGTGTGGGTGGTAAAGTTTTCACTTTGAATGGGAGTTTTCAAGATGATGATTATCATAGAATGGTTGAAAACGAAAGTAGGACGGAGAACATTATTTATACTTTGTTTGTTGACATCAAATAGCGGTAGGCTCTAGATAAAGAAGGAGCCTATTTCCATTGTTATTGTTTTCATTATGGTTAATATTGTAAATAAACACCACAATACTACAACTACCTCTCTAAGCCGTGAAGGCTGTAATCAAAACAAAGTACCACGGGGCTATATCCCTTCATAGTAACATTTTAATCATTGAATGATAGAGTCCGTAAGGTTTGATATGATGTGTGTTGCCGATAACACAAGAGCGGTAAGAACAATGGCTGTATGTTTCACGAGGCATAACGGACTGTAGGCTTTATGGATGTCGTGATAGTATCATAATCATGTCTATTAGGGTTATAACAGACAATAGGGTTATTTAAGCACTTCCCAGAACGGTGATAGTGATGGTCCACCTTGTGTGGCGCCATCAAGTCTGGGCTCTGCATTTTACCGAAGATGACCAGGATATGCCCAGTCGGCTAGTGGGCTAAGAGTGCAGTACCAAAATCAACAAAGCGTCGCATTAACAAACAAGTGATGTGCATTTACATATAGAAAATGGATGCGCTGCTGGTATATAGCCCATTTGGTTTTAGTATTTAGTCGGTCATAGACGCAGACATATTTAACGGTCATGTTGAAATTGTGATTGTACACGGATTTGCGGATCATAAGATACCCAAGATGCAAGATTATTGTTTGGGCGTAAATGAGGCCCTGTCTAAGTAATCGCTAGATCTTGTCTAATAGAAAGTAAAATAAAAATAGAGGAAAATAGAAAAAGAAAGGACTAGATCCCTAAGAGAGCAGCATAGGAGTGAAAAAAAAAATTAAATTTCAATTAATTTCCCTGCAAACACATAATAAAACAACCCCAAAACGCTGGACAAGTACGAACGAGTAGGAAACCAGCCAGTCTAGTGTACCAGTATTCTTAGCGCTCAGCGAGCTAATCTCCTGGCGCTTTTGTCATCAGGCTTGGTTTTGTGATCTATTTCCTCTGATTAGCAACTTTTGCAACTTCTGCGAATGCATTTGCCTCTTGTGATTGAAACCGCAACTACTCGATCGACCTAACTCTGTTTGTACTATTCTTCATTATCTATCTTCCTTTTGCGATCAACAGCGACCCGAAGCCTGCTCTCCGTCTGTCCACCTGAACGGGGCCTCGCAAACAGCACCTTTTTTTTTCTGGTCAAATCGGTTCTTATTCTAATCTTGCGCTGGTTCGTCTATGTGGCTCAGCAACGCCCAACTCTGCCGTTGTTCTGGGCCATTCTGCTGTGCGTCCTGAGCCAAACAAAAATAGCCAAGTAAGGTAGTTACTACTGCTACTTGCCGCCGTCGCCGTCCGCAACTGCCTTTGCTTATTTCTTTCTCGTTCTAGCCTTCGTTCATAAAAAAATCTGAACTGAGATCTATCGCTGTTTCTAGGCCTGATTGTCTGATCGTTAGTACATAGAAGTGAATTTTTCGTGGTTTGCGACTGTTAGGACTTGATTTATTGACTATTTCGATCTATTAAATCAACTAATCATTCAATCCGCTATTCACTATCCATTACCTTAAGACTGGCTGCTCAGTTTGCCTACTGTTACGCTCTAGACTAGGCCCTCTCCCACTTGCCCGCCGCCCGCCGTTATCGATCGGATTATCGTCTCTCTGGACCGGGGGCTCTTATTCTGGCTATCCTACGTCGAATAAAGTATCAAATCAAACCTGCCACCAAACCCGACTCTCATAGTCGCTCCTACAAACCAGCCCACTCATCTTCTGATTTTATACGGCAAACGGGGCAGAGATCGCTCACGAAACTGCAAGTTGTGGCCCAACATTTCCTACAGACTTACTATCTGGTTCTTCTGTTGCTGACATCGCTTCTGACATCATCAGCCAGCCAAACACACCATAGCATATAGGCTACAGGCTTCAGGCGAGACCCTCACTGACCAGAGCGTGGTTTGTGCAGAAGAAGCGTCCGACGCCAATCCCACCTCCGAATCTGAAGCAGACGCCACACCATAATAATAACGTCCCTCCTCCAGGCTATTCTTCAGGCCTTTCGGGACCTGCAGAACTGCAGAACTGCAGCTGCAGCGCTGTATCGCCAACTGTTGTGCGACGTCTAATAGCAACTATCTATTCGTCATGTCGTCGCCTCTAGATCTGGTCCCTATTTATCCCACCACAACGCCCGCTTCGCCGTCCACTTCTGCCTCCCGGCAATCCCCCATCTTGTGCAGTCTTCGCAGTAGGGTACGCACCGATTCCGATATGTCCCGTACAGCCCCGATCGACTGCGATCGTGATCATGATCTTGATCTTGAGCGCAATGTCCACGATGGCTTTGACCATGACATGAACTTTGAGTACCACCAGCCCGACTTGGCTGACGATAAGACCGCCGTTAACAAGGAGTTCTCATCGCTCATCAATAACTCATCCTCCCTACTCACCCCCTCTAACCCTGTATCGGGACCACCTAGCCCACCGCCTGCACAACCACGTATTGTTGATTTCGCCCCGCCTACCCGCCCCAGCAGTACGCCATTCCCACACATTGCCGACCGGGACTTTGCCTGCTCGGACCCCCTTGACTTGGATACTAGCGATGCCGTCAGTGACTGGGATGGCGATTTGTCTATGGTGGAGTGCCATTATCCACCGGTCGAGCCGTCTGCCTTCTCGCGACTCCCCGTAGAGATCTACGACATCATCCTCGACTATGTCTTTGGCTCGTTGTATTACAGCCCGGCACAGCCTACTGCTGGTGTTCCGCACATGACGCCGCCATGCACTGCATCTAGTCGCTTCATCCGCCGTGGGCTCTCGGATCTGACCCTCGTCAACTCGGTATGGCGTGTGCTGATCCAGTCCCGTCTCTATCGCCATATTCAACTCAAGGGCACCATGGGTGCTGTTACGGCCGCTGATGCTTGGTTTACCAAGCACCCACACCTGACATGCCATGTGCGCCATCTCGAGATCTGGTTCCCGGTCTTCCAGTCCCTCCAGCCCGCTTATTCATCACCCACTATCCGAAATCCCCAATACGCACCACAGGACACTCCGTACCGGCTCCCCTTCAGCACACCGGATAACAACTGCACTATCGAGGATGTCATGCTGTTCATCATGCGACGCTTCAATGACATACGTGTTCTTAGTCTGGAAGGTGGAGACAGACGCAAGGCACCTAAAGTGCAAAATCACCCCAACCTACGATCAAAACAAGCTGCCGTCCTTCCATCAATAAAAACGCTGGTCACGAGAGGCCAGTGGAATTTGATCCGAACTCATGCTGACTTCGACTGCTTAATGCGATGCCTACCAAACTTACAAGAATGGCATGGATCATACAGCAAGCAAAAGTCGAAGACTTACATCACCATGGGGCTTCAGATTCTACCAAACATCCCTAAGCGGATAAAGAACCTCAATCTACGCATGGAAAGCGAGTACCGCCGAGAGCCCGCAACACCACTATTCTATAGCAAAGTACTACAAGAAGCCCACATGTGCCCAATATTGTCTAGGACCGTTACTTCTATGGAGAATTTTTCCTATACTGGCAGACTATGCTGGGATTTCTTCGACCAGCTAGGCCATTTCGGCGATAGGGAAGAACGACCACCACTTAAGTCAATCGATATCACTATCAAGAACATTTGCCGGAATTACAGCCATAACCATGACGATACAAGCACTGGTACCGGTATCCAAGATCCCGTGTTCATTCAATACTTCGAGAACTTGGTATTGTCGGCTGTCCGCTGTCTTGGACGTCTAGAGTCAGTCGAGTACTTCCGAATTCGCTATGTTGATCTTGGTAAGTTATGCTCCTACATAAAATGTTACATTTCCAATCACTAATTACAACTTGCATAGATTCCATCGTACCGCCATTAAACCCATACTTCATGATCAAGGATAACCAGTGCTACGGTATATGGAGCAATGCTATTATCAACGAGCTACAGCGAAGTTGTAGCCGTGTGGCATTACCAGATATGACCGCACTTCTCCCCCCCGTACGAATGAGTGAACAAGGCACTGTTGAGCTAAATCCAGACTTCCGCCTTGCTAAGGTCAAGTCATTCAAGATTGCCGACTATAGATTGATACAGCAGTTCCTACCTATGTAGAACATAAGCTGGTAACTTCAAGCACTCATCAATTCAGACAGAGGCACAATGAATTCACGGTCGTTTCTTAATCATTGGGTGTTACAAACTGGTTGCTTTTTTTCTTCTTTTTTTTCACTTGCTTTTTCTCTCTCCCTCCATACCCTTCCATTTTCTTTTTAGCTTGCAAAAATTGGGAGAACTCTTTCATCCCAGAATACTCCCGCCATAAGTTTCACTTGGAGTACAGTTTTGTTTTATGTTTTTTGTTTATGCTTTTTTCTTTTCCTCCCATTAGCGATCAACCTAGGCGAGTTTATGTGATGACCTCGACTACTGGTCTTTGGTTTTTGTTGTGTTTTTTTTGCCTCCTCCTCCAACAGTTTGGTCCTCTACCTTGAGATATTATACACGTGATTGCACTATTTTTGATGGAATGATTTGTGAAATCTCCAGTACAGCGCTGCTTTCGTTTTGACTTGTCAAGATTCTTCTATCTTGTAATGAACAATAGCAGCTAGTTATATGTGAAATCTATCAAATAGTCAGAGAAATAGAAATGTTGTACTTCCCATTAGTTTGACTATTCTGTAACCGAAGCTACTAGAGGAACCTTTGCAGCGCCATCTGTAATCATGATGCCCAATATCCAGCAATTTATGAGGAAAAAGATAATACTGGAAGCCCAAAGACCCGGTACGAAGATACTTTCACCCATGAATTCTAACTGGAAGCCTTGTTGCAGCCAAAGACCTTGACCGACAACCCAAAGCAGAAGTGCAGAAATGCCAACAGTTGGGCGTGAAATAAACAGGGAGCCTGGTAAGCACACAGGCAAAAAGATCATATACCACAGGAAATACTAGATATATCACATATGTTAGAATCCATCATTCGAATAATTGTCTACTTAAAGCAAGTAAGAACAGGAACTATTTACCTGGCTAGTGCAGACTTTATTGAAGGTTACAAAAGCAAAGGTCTGAGCCATCATGGAAGTTGCGAGATCTTTCTTAGCCATGGCAAATGGGATCAGGACACTAGATAATAAAATCTGGGGTAGGAAAGCAAAGGATTCGATCTTGAGTGAAGATGGCTCGCTAGACGCCGAGTTCAGGTACAATAGGATATTGTAAACGCTGAAGTTATGGCGATGATCTATGCGAGTGACATGATGCAGATAGGTATGTAGCACAAAGGGATAGCCGTATCTAAAAGAAAGAAGTTAGTATATCTGTTGTTTAGTATGGCAGTTGTAGATGAGATGACTTACAGCGAGTACATGGCGACGTTTAGGGCCATGAATGTGCCAAAGCTTATGACCGCCAACTTGACCCTCTCCTTAGTGATGAATCCCAAGGCTTGAGACACTAGTGATTGCTTGTCCTTGGAGGATTTATCCTTGACGATGCCTGTTAGATTCTCATTGTCCATCCACCAGACGATGGCTGGGGCATATATGAATGGATAGATTTTGAAGTGTACGCTAAAGCCTAGTAATAGCGCAGCCAAAGTAGCCCGTTTAGTCACCACGGCCCACAGCAAGGCCGCCGTCAAGACGCCCAATAAGCCCTCTGAGCTACCGCGTGTGCTGATAGTAGCCACCATAGGATTTAACAGCCAGATAGCAGCATAAGCACGCGCCGTAGTTCCGTCTATGCGCGGGTCCCGGCGTGCATATAGAACCTGCAGCAGAAACCATCCAGCAAGCAAATCGGCTACGGCAAAAAAGACCTTACCGGATGAGAAGAGGGCATTGGCGACCACGGGGTTTACTGAGTAGGATGAAGAGAAGGCTGTGGGTAGTAGCAGCCAGGCTAGGATGGGAGTGTAGCGATAGGTTTCCCGGTCATAGGGAGAGCGGGAGGTAGGAATTTTAGTGAAGCGGGCTGCGTCAGTGAAGACGAGATAGTCGATGTCGGTGTATTTGACAGGTGAGTTCGCATCTTGCCATAGGCCGTAGATGAGCAGAACGGCGCGTAAGAGAAATGCGGTGAGGAATAGCGGAATGGGCCGCGTTAGAAACGCTGGGAGAAGGCCCATGACTGCCGATCCACAATTAGTGAAGATTGGAGAGAAGTTGAGGGTGTAGGGTGACGATAGTTAGGGTTGAATTCATGGAGGTTTGGAAGATGTAAGTAGAAAGTACGATAAAAGGGAATAGACAACAGCTAGGTTATTAGAAGTTTAGCTGGCTAAGGCCACGACTACAACAGGACAGATACAACGCCTATAAGAAACAGTTCGAGATGAGATGCTAAGAAGAAGACGAAAGATGAGTTAGTACCAGCGGTTAGTAATACAGCTTTGATTTCAGAGTCAAAGCCTTTAAGCTAGGCTGAAAAATTATCACAAAGTGCACCTAAATCAATAGCAAATTAAGCTTCAAATGTGTAGCTTTGCGATGCTGTAATGACCCCTGTCGTAAGAAAGACAACCTTTTCATCTGAACGATTGGTTATGCATATGCATAACTGATCCATGCATAAATGGACAAATTGACAGGCCGTTCTAGGGTTTGGGTTTGGCTGTATGGGCTGTGATTAGCAAACGAAACAGGCAAGAAGAAAAAAGCTTCATACAACACAACTACACTCTTGTGATATGAGTTTGAGAAATTTCAAACAGCCTTCCCTCTAATTTTTCTTCTGCATTCAAGACTGATATCGACTGTCTCTTTTCCCTGATTCTTCAAAAAGCACAAAAATGGTGGCTGGAGTCAAGCGTGATGCCGAGGGCAAGAGTGTGTCTAACACTCGATTTGGAGTCATATTTGAGAAGTTTCGCGATGAGCTCGACGAGCACTATGACCGTAAAGAACGAATAATCAAAGCTAGCCGTGATGTGACGGCAGCCAGCAAAAAAATGTAAGTCCTGGTAACATCAACATCATCAATTACTTAAGACTAACCGCACCTTGTCAGAATCTTCTCTCTACAGCGCGTCCGTACGCTGAACAAGCCACTTCCAGCCCCGATTCAGAAGGAAGTCGATACACGACTGGCGGCAATCCGGGTCAGTCTGTTGAGTATAGAGGCCGATCTACAAGGCATCAATCAGCTACGGTATCACAACCAGATGCGGTGTCTTGAAGAGTTGGTCGAGGCGTTGTCATTCATGCACTATATCCGCACACAGACGCTGATCAGTCCTGCCCAAGCGCAAGAGGCCGTACCGGTGCCGGGAGTACGACTCTCAGATCAAGACTACTTGTTTGGCATCTTTGATTTGTTCGGCGAGATGATGCGATTTGCAACAGTAGCAGCCGGACGTACAGGATCTCTAGGAGGAACCATAGAAGATGCCACAACGACAACGAAAGAATCTATGGAAGTTGATTCCAATGCGAATGCTACGCAGGTCGTGGAGCAACGAACAATGTTGGATGATATTCAGGCTATAAGTGGAGAGTTCGAGATTTACCCCGAGCTTCCTGGAAAGTCTTATCGTATGAAGATGGACGAAATGCGGAACTCAGTGCGCAAGGTGGAAGCTCTGGGATATGGACTAGCAATTCGACGATCAGAACGGCCGAAAGGGTGGGTTCCGGACTTAGATGTAGGAGGTGGACCGTCTGTAGATGATGAGTGATGAGGTAGAACACGAGATGTATCAGTTTTTTTCAGGAGCCGATTTGGCCCCGAATGCTACGGCATGTTGTATCTCTATATCTAACTTAGTCAGTGTACCTTAAAAGTAACTCTGGGTTAGGGCCTTGTTTAACATCATCATGCACTTACATCTCAGACGCTTAACTACATGGCTGCTCTGAAAACGCATTATGATACCGACTCTACAGGCTAGTCTACCTACACGAAGCCTATCAAATCAATGGTATAATGCCAATCTTATATTGTCGAAACATTTAATCAACAGTAAACAAGAGAAGATCATGAAAATGGTGATACTGATACTGATCTAATCACGCTTGGGGTAGAGACTTGTTACCTGTTATATCTATATACAGATACATGACTGAACAGATATCGGACACTTTTTTTCAATCTTAATCAACAAGGTAGTCATCAATGATACCTACGTCCTGTGACGGAACGCGGGTACCGTACAGCTGAAGATATATATATATGTATATAGCTGAGTTCTTCTCCTGTTTACTTCTATCAGAAATTCTAAACTTGTACCTGCATTTTTTCCCATCATGACTACCTCAATGAACACCGCCACCAAATTCGAGTTGCCTTTGAATATAGAGCACCTTCATAAGTGTATCTGTTTCCCTTTCTGCATATTGTATCAATGCAATAAACTAACACTGTTATTCTTCCAATCTTTCCTAGACTACTCTATCCTGACTCATACCCGGCTATAGTGAATGATGATCTCAGAGGACGCTCCGTCCTTGTGACTGGCTCGAACCGTGGTATCGGCCAACCATTTGTTATCGCGTATGCCGGATGTGGTGCCTCCTGCACCGCGATTTGCTGCTATGGCGAAACCAAAGCCGTAGCCGATAAAGTCAAGCAGGCCGCCCTAGCTAATGAACACCCAGAGCCCGAGATACTCTCCCTGGAGCTCGATGTTGCTTCCACAGACTCCATCACAGCTGCAGCAGCGACGTTGATGGGGCTTGGGGTAGCCTCGATATCCTGGTGACCAATGCCGGCTTCCTCGCGGAATGAGATGGTGACAAGAAACCCAATCTAGCTGATCTAGATTAGTATGAGAGAGTGGTACTAGTCAACGTCATGGGGCCAGTTAGGGTTACGACAGCGTTCATGCCGGCGATCTTGAAGAGTGAACACAAGATGGTCATCCGTCTTTCGTCAGTGACCGCTTTTTTGGGAAGTGTGGTTAGGCAGGCGAGTCAGGAATCCTATATCATAACAAAGTGTGTCTGTCGAGCTTGCGCGCCTCAGTGCGGAACAATATAAAGACGAGGCAAGTCAACTGTCACGAGATAGATAGTAGAAGAACAGAACCTAACATATATCTATAGGACGTCATCGTCATCGCCCTTCATCCTGGCGGTAATTCGACTCCACTGGCAAGTCGCCTTCCTCTATTTTTCCACCTTAAGTTGAAACGTTCGAGAAGCTATCGCACTAGATACTGACCTAGTCTCTACAGCCTTCCTCATCGATACACTGGAGCTTGCGGTTAACACACTCACTTGGCTTTCGGCAAAATGACGTGAGTGGATTAATGGGCGCTTTATCATGGCGAACTAGGACATGTCCTCAAACTTGAGAGGAAGGCAGATGTTATTGTTGAGCAGGATTTGCTGACGACAAAGCCTACGGGACTTGATATATTGTAAATACCAAGTTGTTGGGTGATCTTTTTCATATAGATTTCCTATATTGATATAGTCATAGAAGTAGAAGAAGCCTAAAACTTCAAGGGTGAATATGAGTTAGTCTTATACTATCATATGATTACAGTTTGACGTTACGTGGACATTCCCTTCTTTTCAAGAATAAGAAGAAAAAGAAAGTGATATCCTAAGTAGGAATGGGGTCGGGGACAACACTTGTATATATACGTATCAAAACTGCTTGTACAGCTAGGAGATCCACCCTTTTTGCAGATATATTACATACTACATATGTTGCCTGTACTAGTGTTACTACTGTACTGCTAGAGACCCTACTAAGCCCTAAACCGTATCCCACGACTTAACTTCGTCAACGGGCTCCTTAAGTTCCAGATCACAGTGGGCCAACTCAACACCGTAATCCTTGTAAACGAGCTCATCATCCTTAAAAACTCGATCTAGCGGCAGTTCAGCAGATCGCTATATCCTGCGCCTGATCAAAGAAGCTCTGTGGCGCAAATACAGCGCTAGTGACGACCTCAGCGAAGAGAGTCACGGGGACATCCTCGCTACGAGTGAAGTGGTGCATGCCGAGATTGAGCCAGACGACAATGTCCTCGCTGTCGATAGACTCGCCATCAAAGAACTTAGCAAAGTCTTGCTGAGGGGCACGTCCGAGATTGACGTTCTATACTAAGTTGGCGAAGACTTCGGTGTCCTTGTGCTTCGAGACGGCTAGATGGATCTTGCTGAACTGCGACTGACGCTGCGAGAATGGCGAGCGCTGGCCAGTCAAGTGGATGTTGCTCTTGCCAGGAAGACAGTGAGGGAGACCGTCAAGCTGTCAAAGTAGACCGGAGATCCAGTAGTCAAGTCTAGATTGGTGCGGTTGTCGGCTACACCATAGTATAAACCGCCGATAATCTCAAGTGTGATATCTATGATCGCCACCATCGAGCTAGCTAGCAGCGGCTTCGATGCAGCCTCACGATCCGTATCGAAATAACGCGCGTTGAATGGGACTGCGTCACCTTTTGCACCGTTGTAGATGTAGTCCAGCTTCTGTACGGTTGTGGCGTTGCTGACCGACAGCAGACCAATCATGTACTCTTGCGACACCGGCCCGGTCTTGCTGCCCTCGAAGATGATGGCGTGGGCATACTTGGCCGGCGGCTGATCCGAGTCGTCGATGTACGACAGTGCAGAGCTCTTGTTGAGCGGTAGCGTATCGACCCAGAAGATGTAGTTGTCCGTTTGGACTACAGATGTAGAAAGCGTCAGGTTGAGACCTGTCGACTCGGCGTGCAACGGATCTCACACGGCAGTAGCTTCGGCGCTGCTGATTGGCGCCCAGACGTTCTTCTTGGGCACCGAGATATTAGTCGCAGCATCGTCAAGTCCACACGAGGCCGAAGCCAAGCTGCCAAGCTTAAATAGAGCCCGGCGTGGATTGGCCAAAGCCGGGGCAATGAGTCCTGCAATGGCAAGGAAGGAAAGAGAATGAATATGCATTGTAGTGAAGGAACCAGCGGTAATAATTTGCCAAGCAGAACAGAGAGTAGGGGAGCAAACAGATCTCAGTGGCTCTATCAAGAGAGCGATATGAAAGACTTCTTGGAACTAAGCCCTCGTCCAAGAACGGGCCGCCCGCCTTCTTTATAACATCTACCTATATGATCTGCATGTAAGCATCTTCCGTACAGTGTAACTTGAAGTCAGGCAGCCAGCCTTTCTTTCACGGTACTTTGCCCGCTTAGTAGGCATGGCTTACGCCCTGCATATCTTTCTTCTATGCTAGTATCTTTAGTACACAAGTCTATAGTTATGAGTCGGAAATTCGTTCTACTTGCTTTCCTTTTCGCTGAATTATTCTGAATGATGTCTGTATGTAGTTAGCTATATTAGATTGGTAGAAATTCGGACCCGTTTAGATAGAGTCTCTCTTTATTTATCTTTATTCATAAGGCCAGGGCCACTGATTCACTTCTATACTGATATACTTCCTGTGATATCTCCTCCTACATTTTATATCTAAACCCTTTCTGCTTTCTATCTACAACCGTTTCTCTTAGTTTCTAGAACTGGTTAGTTCATGATATCAAGATTTTGAACTTCAACTAAAAAGAATATGGTAAGAGAACTCTAGCTGCACTCTCTGGATAAAACTGACCAAGATATAATGAGTAGACATTGAATGGTATAGCCATTTCAACTTGCTTACTGTTTCAGCAGCTCGATGCTTTCTTAGCACAGTCTTTGAACTTTTTGGGGTTATCTGTACATCTCATCATATGCTGACCTTGGACTCGGCTTCTTCTTATTCATGGTGGTCATTGTTTTCAGAGGCTTTTTCTTCTCTTTTCTCAGGCGTTCTTTCACCCGTCCATGCGCACCGTGTCCATCTACTATTAGTCTAATGATGGTTCGTTATGAGTTGCTCGTCTCTTTTTGACATGTTGCGATCATCAAGTTGGCTATGCGGATAGATTTCCTGGAACAAAGTGCTTGTAATATTAATACATGATACTATCTTATCTTCCCTCCTACTCGATTATCTACATGTATACAGATATCAGCGAGCCTATTCACGTTAGTCTCATCTTGAGCGTTATATAAAGTAATTAACTTGTCAAGAGTTGCCAAGACTCCGCCCCGTATTGTCATAGGACACGTAGTTAATATATAGGGTTATTAGGGTTTTGATATCTAACACCTTACCATCTTTTACAGAATATCTAAAACGGACTTGATATTTAATCCATACTAGATGACATGCAGGGTCTTCTATGGAGGAAACGAACAATACGACGATACTCCTGCTTGAAATTACCGCAAAAGATTCAGATATCAGGTTTGATTTTGGTATTGGCGACGAGGTGAAACCTGATGCCCGACGGTGTTAAACTTAATACAAACCACATGTTCCGGCTATAGTCAACGTCCCGCCTCACAGTCTTGTGAATTTTGATCTTCAACATTCTGTTCTCTTTTCAAACCTTCCATCTACATATAGAGGAAGTATCCAACCAAGACGAAAAAGTCAAAAAGAAAACTTCATGTGTAAGTGCAAAAGACTATCATATTTCAACTAACAATTAAGACTAGTCCCTAACTATACATACCAGTCTCCAAAGTATTAGATCTCGCCTTTGGCAAGCAACATCCATCTCATGCTGGCTTATTAATGGGCGAAGATTCTTGCGGAAAGACGACATTCCTATATAGACTAGCTTTGCCAGATGGCGAGACTATCACAACCATACCTACCATCGGATTTAACATTGAAGATGTCGTCATAAATGACAGCCCTAAATGGAAATTGACGTTGTGGGATATGGGAGGTAAGCAAGGTAGCCTCTAGTAAGCCTTTTCTACACTAACTTATCACAATACGACGATACTAGGCGGCTGTGGAAGACACCGAAGTCTATTTAGACACTACTATGGCCCAGATAAATTCATTATCTTCATGCACGATGCTACGGCTGATGGAGAGCGCGAGCAAGAGTCTATCGATAACTTCCTTAGACTTGTTCACGACTTTGCATATGCCAAAGGACGCTCTATCTGGGTAGTTTTCACCAAACAAGACCTCCTGACCTCAGAACAAGCAGAGAAAAAAATCGCTGAGCTTACGCACAAGTTCCAGGCCCCTCTCACAATGTATAAAGACACAATGCATTCTCGCGTCATCGACATGCCCAGACTCAATACCACAGACTACACCAAATGCTCGGATCTGATGAAGATCATCCACCAAGACCTATTGGCGCAAACATCGAACAAGAAAGGAAGCAATGGCCAAGATTCATCAGTGGCAGTAGAGTCTGTGTCGAAGAAAAGCTATGTAGAACCCGACGAAGCTACTCTCCGGGCCGACCTGGAGAAAGAGTTGGCGCGTCGTGGTTTCACAGAGGGTAAGATCAAATCCGCTGAGCAGTTCTGGGAAGATCTGAAGACAGGAAACACTGAATGGTCGCATTTAGAGCATCTCTGGACGGCATATCTTATCAATGTTCGTAGTCGAAATTCGCAGAATATCTCTGCTCAGACAGACACGTTCATTGAGATCTTGAATAATCTTAGGGAAAATGACCCAAGTGCTATTCGTAACACTACACATATGTAAGTCTTATGTTCATCCTAAAATGGAAAACGGAGCTGTATCTAATATTATCACGATCTCAAGTACAATGTCCTTTTTCTGGATGCACCAGATTCATAGCGCTCTGCTTATCTATGAGCGAAAGCATGGCGTCTCACTGGGCCAAGAGTCATTCCCGTAGTTTATGCAATCAAGCGGCTACTTATTGATGAATCGGAACTTATGGCGCAAGTTCTACTCGCAAGAAGTTATATTCAGTCCAGAGGCTAAAGAGGCGTTTTGTCTTCCGGATATCCAGCAATGTGTGATCCAAGAGAGCTAGTGAACAGGCACAATTCATGAGGAATATATCATGATGTAATCTAGATATCTAGGTACAATACATGTATCGAGTTGGTTTTATAGCCAGAGAAATGTCTTCATAGCAAAGCTTCGACTTACCTTGATCTTATCGTCATCTACTCACACCCTAAAGTGGCTATAGTGAATAAACCTCCCCCCCAAAAAAAAAGCTTCTAGAAAATCCTTCGAGCTACTGCCGGCCGCTGCCCTGCGGCCGCTTGTTGCCCCTTAGAATTCTCGGAGTTGCGTCTATAGATTTTGATGAGAGGGCTATTTATACGTAGAGTTGTACAGACGCGGAATCAAAGAGCGCACGAGCTAGCTGTAATTAATGAAGATTGTATCTATTTCTGTAGTTGATGAGTGGTGAACGTGTTCCATCTCGTTGTCGATGCTTCATTCTTCTTTTTTTGCCGAGCGGATCTGTTCCTTGAGTGTATATCAGTAGATTTATGAGAGATCATGGCTTCATGGTTATAAGATAGAGAATCAAGAGTCTTTTTAGCATATAGAACTATACTAGTGAAAAAAAATATACTTATTGTTTCATTCATACTCTTTAAGATCAAGTCAACCTTAAGGAAAATCAGTGGGTTTTGATACGTAATGATAATTATGGGCATAACCCTGTTGGTCGAGTCGTTTTCGGCTGGGCGCGGTTTTGGCAAGCTTATTAATTAGTCTTAGGCCAACTCACTATTTCGTCGTTCATGGCACAGAGATTCCTGAAAGCCTACTGTCAGATAACAAAGCCAAAGTCTTTGCACCAAGTCCACTCAATTGTGTGTTAGTCCCGTGATGGCTTAGTGACACATATAGATCGATTCCTTTGTAATACATGGTTTCTGTTACGATATGTACTTACAGCAGTCGTAAAATACTAAGTAGCGTTGCAACCGGGATTCTCATATATTATAAGCCGAAGCAGTGCCAATCCTTCGGAGAAGCAATGATGTCGGTCCGTCATTTTCGTTTTCTACTTGCAACTCTGTTTTCACTCGTCAAGTTTCTCCAATACTATAACAGCTAGGGAAACTGGCATATATAGTCTGTTATAACTGGAGCGGCTCTTCGCGGCATAGTCTGTGACGTTGTAGTTTAGTTGGACTGTGAGTTGAGTTTGCTCAGAGAGCTGATCTTCTATGAATTCTTCGGTGGGCGGTCCTCTTAGATAATCGGGTCAGTACTCTGGTCATTCATGGATGGATCATATGACGTGACTAGCTGATGGAGATACATAGTAGAATAGATCGTAGCCTGGTACTGCTGGATTATGCTCTAGAAAGTAGAGGCAGATTAGTGTAGTTGATCCCAAACCCTATTACCAGGGTTAGCATGTATCACTTTCGCCATCATAATCAGACCGATATAGGACAATGCTGTTCTGATAATTTTTTTTCAAAGAAAAACGTGCTTCTCGAAAACATGAACTAGATCTCCTCATCTAATAAAAGGAAAACAATCAATAGAGAATAAAAGCAAAAGCTAGACATGGTAAAGGGGCCTTGGTGTCATTCTAAGTGGGCCCTAAAGCCTATGCTCGGCCACTTATAGAGTAAATCGATGATGCCACACCCACTGAAGATGCCTAGAAGAAGCCTAGCGCCGAAAGTCGGTGATTCTATAGGCAGAGCGGTTCCTACATAGTAGGCAATAGAGGCTGTATTTTTTTTTCTCGGTAGTGTTGTGGCAGTAGAAAGTAAAAGATATATATGGCATTTTTGATAGTCTGAAGAACTGGAAGGGATTCAGACTCCAGACTCAAAACAGTAGAAAGTTTACTGTAGGAGCAAAACACTTGCAACGGCATTTTTCTAGCTGACGAAATTTCTTTACTGTGGTTTTCCTTTTTTCTTTTCTTCTTTCCTTTTTTTTTTCTCATTTTCTCCTCGTGATATCTCGAGATTCAGACCATACCCAGTTCTGATTTTATACCCAGCAGTTCGAGCGTATTCGAACTCGAACTCTTTCTTAGTCAGCCCGAGTCCATCCCGGACGAACGACCGACTTTTCCCACCGTCGACACGATATATCTGAACCTCGCCTACCAGGCCTTCAGTCACCAAAATCCGGCTGTGAATACTGAGGATATCTTCTAGCTTCATCTTCTTCCTCTTTTCTACCGTCTGTACAGAGACAGACACTTTTTTGACACTGAACCGCGAGCGGCCCCAACCCGAGCAAACCAGAGAATGAAGAGAAGCGCGCTCTTGAGAAACATTTCGCGGACTGGCTGTGAATTCGACGAGTTCACGTGAAGCTCTTGAGATACTATCAGCATCTTAGGAACTTCGATTTTAACTCATATATCTGTTCAACATCATCACATCATCCTCGCACTACTGCAATTGCTTTCGACCGCCCACTCCGGAGCTTCTCGTGCTCCTGCTGACCTCGCAGCCAGTCTTACGATCAACCGCTATTGTTCTCTTCAGCGTTCTTATCTCTCGTTTCCTTACTATCTTCTGTATATTGTCTGCTTTTTTAGTCTTTCATTTTCACCGTATCTTCAGCTTAGTCTAGTTTCGTTCACCCATTGTTAGCCAACATGCCTTCTTCGCACGACTCGGGAAGCTTCCACGACTTGCTGACGGGACATCATCATCAGGCTGTCTACAGCCTTCACCAACACTCACCAAACGCCACCAATGCTACTACAAGCTCTGCTTCGCCGGCTCAGAGCCATACCGCTCACCACTTGGGACAGCATCATAGCCACAGCCATAGTCATAGTCACGGCCATCATGTACCCTCGCATGGGCCGGTACATTCTCATTCCCACGTCCACTCTCAGCCAAACCAATCACCGGCGTCTAGCATGATGTATTCTTTTCTGCCTCCCGCTAGCACTCATTCTGATATGCCAGGCATTTCGCAGTCTGCTTCCACTCCTGTCGGTGCCTCAGCCGCCGCGACTCCTGCGAGCCCCCCCCACTTGAATACTACCGGCTTTGGAATGCCAACTTCAGCCAGCATGGGCTTGGATATGGATATGAGCATGGGCTTGAACGACATGCCGCTTGTGGCTTCTCCGCTACCGCCGACTTCGCAGTCCGGTACATCTCTGCAGCGCGCTTCCCGACCCTGTGATACCTGTCGAGTGCGCAAAACCCGCTGCGTGCGCCAGGACAATGCTGGCCAGTGCATACTCTGCGCCTTCCACGGCAAACAATGTACTTATTTGCGTGGGCCTCCGCCGCGCGGCTCGAATCACGCAAACTCGGTCCGTCATAAGAACAAGGAGCGCACGCGAACAAGCAACAGCCAGCGCAACAGTGCTTCTCCCGGTACGGCTTCGACACCTGCCGCTCCCGGCTCGACCGCTTCTCCTGCTAATGCGCCTACATCTACTCCTGCGGCAGACGCCACTACCCCTATGGCCCCGGCATCCTCTTCTGCGCCAACTGCAGCCTCTGCCTTCATCGCCAATGTCAAGGGCGAAGGCCATACACCCACTAGTGGTGTTGCGAGTCTTGACCTCACTACTCCATCTAACATCATGAACAGTTTGGAGGGTCCCAGCCACGAGTCTTACCATGATGATCATCGCCATGATCTCTTGAAGGGAGAAGAATGCCGGAGCCCACAGAGTCCCCACAGCCATAACGACTCGCCATTGAGCCCTAGCCCAGAGCTGCTTCCACTTTTGAGCGGCACTCTAGGCCTAAGTCTAGCAACCCACCCAGAATATATCGGCCCTACTAGTCATCGTGAGCCAGCTCTTCTAGATCTTCAGCGGTATGACATGAACTCGCGTGGTGCCTCCATAAATGGCTCAGAGCACTCGTCATCTTCTCAAAGCCAGTTTGCACCTATTGCCCGTCGCATAGACGAGCGCACCATGTTCTTGATCTATCCCGACGAAGTAACTGCATCCGAACAGAAGCGAATTGCTGATTGTGATGCTGTCGAGGCTTGTGTACGACCTCTTGGCAAGGCCTTAGTCGACCTCTTTTTCCGCATTGTCCACCCTAGCTACCCGGTACTTCACAAGGAAGTCTTCGTTTCCAAGCACGCCAACTCTCACCGTTGCTTTGCACCGCCCCTCCTTGCGGCTGTCTATCTCATTGCCTTAGACTACCAACTCTACGATCCTAACATGGCTAGTGGTACTATGGAACTAGAGAACGCCAACGGTCCTGCTGAGCTCGAGATTCTTGCTGAGCGCACATTGACTGATGACCTTAAGCGGCCCAAGATCAGCACCTTACAGGCAGGCCTACTACTACTTCAGCGCCACCGGCCTAACAGTGCCTCATCAAACTGGATGTTCACAGCCCAGATGGTTGCGCTTGCTCAAGGTCTTGGTCTGCACGTTGATTGCTCTGCTTGGGAGATTCCAGAGTGGGAAAAAGGACTTCGGCGTCGTCTAGGTTGGGCACTTTACGTCCAAGATCGATGGGGTGTGTTCTCTCATGGGCGTCTACGCCTACTGAGTGATGAAGACTGGGATCTACAGCCCTGCACTACGGCTGATTTCCCAGAGTCCGCCGAAGACGAAGACTTGGCTGCCGATGGAAACATCGAGATCGATGCTGGCCGTGAGCTATTTATCAAGCATGCTGAGCTTGCGCGTATCGTGACCGAGGTTATGACGCTGTTCTATACTTCATCCGCTACCAAGCCCGGCGGTAGCTTAGATCGTATGGGCGTTGTTCAAGCTGTCGAGATGGCCCGGCCAGTCATGACCCGTCTCCGCGAATGGCGCAACTCGCTACCTCCCAAGTTGCATCTAGATAGTATCGAGCACCGCAAGCTGTGTGCCAACGGATCCCTCCACCTAGCTTGTGCCGCCACAGAAGCTGCTCTACACCGAGCCCTCATCCGGCTCCTAACGCCAAGTTCACCCGCCGAGCTTGTAGCTGCCGTACGCTCGGCGGCTACAAACAGAGTAGTCGGTGCGATTGCGCTACTCAAAGCACTTCGGCCGGAGCATATGGGGGCGTTTTGGGGTGGTGCGAGTGCGCATCAGGTTGCCATGATTGGCAGCTTAGCCGGCTTACTCTGGGTGACGAGTGTGAGCCGTGAGGAAATGCAGTGGCGCGAGGGAATGATGACAGAGCTACGTTGGGTTTTGAGGGTTCGTGGTCAGTCTAGTGGGTTCATCCGCCAGGCCTTGCGATTGTTAGAGAATGATCTAGGCAGAGTCGGAATCAACGCCACCCAGGGTTTGTTAGGTGATCGAACACCAGGCCGGTCTTGAAGAAAATGAGGGATAAAGTGAAGAATTGAGAATTAAAACGGTGAAGGGATAAAGGTAAGGAGATATTGTGTAGTTGTTCTATAGTTTCATATATCACAATTTTTTAAAGCTTGTACTGCCTTGCTGCCACCATCATGTGATGATACATGAAATACTGTGATGCTCTCTTGTGGATAAATCGACGTCAAAAACAAGATAACTAATATAAAGTAGAATAACACCCTATTTTTGGGTTAAATGAAGCTAGGCCGTTTCTAGCTAAATTTGTTGGTAGCTTTTTTCTTGTAATTTCTTTGAATTGAAAGTCATAAGAAAGATAAGAAGCTCCGAAGAAAAGGCGCAGATGTGGATAGTTACAAACCGTGCAGCTGAGATCTTCTTTCTTTGTTTCTTCATATATAGTCTTTGTATCATGGTTGCCATATGGAATAACTTTATTTTGCACAGTAATATCACTTCTTATTTTTTCTACTTTGCCTACTTATCTGGCTAGCCACTATAGCTCTAAACTTTCGGTAGTTGCCACAGAACAGCAGAGCAAAGGCTATATGATACCTCTTATCACCATACCCTAACTTATGCCCGGCCAACCCTTACAACGTCACCTCTCATTTCCAAAAATATCAATATAACGTAACCTTCGTCTAATTCTCTGTAAATTTTGAGAATTTTAATTCATAATGTCATTGTGTGATCCGATAACCAGTCCCTCGTACCTTCCGTCACCAAATTCCAAAATTAGAAGCATACTCATCGCCAACCGCGGAGAAATAGCCGTACGTATCACCCGCACATTAAAGACTCTCGGAATCCGCGCCATTGTTATCTTCACCGCTGCCGATGCTCGCGCTCTCTTTGTGCAAAACGCCGACCTAGCTATTCGGCTACCTGGAGCTGCAGTCGCCGATACATATCTCAACGGGCCACTGATTTTGAGGCTAGCTATAGCCTATAAAGCCGATGCCGTGATCCCCGGATATGGATTCTTGGCCGAGAACGCCGACTTTGCCGAGTCTGTCGAAGCTGCTGGCTTGGGTTGGATTGGTCCGACGCCGGAGCAGATGCGCCTACTCGGCGCCAAACACACAGCCCGGAAAGTTGCATACGAAGCAGGTGTTCCTGTTGTACCAGGAAGCGATATTCTAGACTCTTTAGAAGCTGCCCTCGACGCTGTACAGGCCATTGGCGGGTTCCCCGTGATGCTAAAAAGCACGGCGGGTGGTGGTGGCATCGGCATGGCGCGTTGTGATGACGAAGAAACGTTGAGGCGGGAGTTTGAAGCGACGCGAAGGCTGGCGCAGACGCATTTCGGCAGCAATGTGGTTTTTGTCGAGCGCTTGATTCAGCGCGCACGTCATATTGAGGTACAGCTGGTTGGTGATGGCGTTGGTGGCGTAGTTGCTGTGGGCGAACGTGACTGTTCTCTACAACGACGGCACCAAAAAGTGCTCGAGGAGTCGCCGGCACCGACTATAAGCACGGAGGCACGTGCGGCAGTACATGTGGCGGCAGTCCAGCTAGCCAAGGCAGTCAGTTATCGTAACGTGGGCACAGTGGAGTTTCTATATGATGTAGACACCGGAGAGTTTTATTTTCTCGAGGTGAATACACGGCTGCAAGTCGAGCATCCGATCACGGAGGCGGTCACACAGTTGGATTTGGTCCGTGTTATGGTGAGCATTACGGAGGAAACTTTTGATATCAACAAGTTTACTGGGTCTTTTTGTGTAGACGGAGCGTCGCTGGAGGCACGAATATGCGCAGAGAGTCCATTTCATGACTTCACAGCATCACCGGGCACCATAATAGATTTGAGATTACCGCGAGGCGAGGGGATCAGAGTAGACACAGGTGTCCAGAGAGGTAGTTTCATATCAACGGCATATGACTCGCTGATTATCAAGATCACAGCACATGCGAAATCCCGAGACGACGCAATTCGGCGTCTTCTCCATGCCCTAGAGAGCACAAGGGTCACAGGTGTCGTCACGAATCTGCGGTATCTGTGTGAGATTATACGATCACAGGCATTTAGAGACGGCAACTTCACGACGAGCTTCCTGACAGACTTTGTATACCATCCTCCAGTCATCGAGGTTGTCAATGCCGGAGCCGAAGTCACGGTTCAAGATATGCCAGGCCGTGAGGGACTCTGGGAATACGGAATTCCACCGTCTGGTCCGATGGACGACTACTCGTTTCGCCTAGCTAACCATCTAGTCGGCAATCCCGATAACAAAGCTGGCCTCGAATGCACAGCACAAGGTCCAACACTCAAGTTTCACGTAGATGCTCTGATAGCTCTAGCTGGGGGAACGGCGAGTATCGACCTAGATGGCGTACAGATGCCTCTACGGAGGGCATTTACTGTGCGCTCCGGGCAAACTTTGATGGTGGGAAGTGTGACTTGTGGGAGTCGAATATATCTAGCCGTTCGAGGAGGACTAGATGTTCCGTTAGTCTTTGGGAGCCGATCAACGTTTCTACTTGGCCGGTTCGGCGGGCAGAATGGGCGCAAATTGCTGACACAAGATACGCTCCAGATCGAGGTTAACTCCGAAAGTCTTCGAGATCCGCCAGCGCCAACATCATCTCTAATGACCAACTTCATGCCTTCTAGTAACAACCCCTCATGGACTATCGCTGTCGTACCCGGCCCTCACACATGGTCCAAGCACTTCAGCTTTGCTTCCTATGCGGCCATGTTCGCAGCTAGTTGGACTGTTAGCCACAACATTAGCCGCCTAGGAATCCGTCTTCACGGCCCGCTGCCAGAATGGGCCCTAGACAAAGGCGGCGAAGCTGGCCTACATCCGTCTAATGTACACGACTGCCCGTATCCTATTGGTGGCGTCAGCTTCACTGGCGATGAGGCTGTTATCTTGACGCGTGATGGGCCAAGTCTTGGTGGTTTCATCGTGTGGTGTGTTGTCGTCGAGGCAGAGATGTGGAAGCTGGGACAAATGCGACAGGGAGACACGATCCGCTTTATCCCGGTGAGTCTAGTTGATGCTGCCCAAGCACGCAGGAGTCTCGATCGCGCGGTTCAAGGTGACACTAGCGTTAGTCTTGATACTATCAAGACGGACTATGTGCTTTGCGAGGCCAACATGTCAGACCTAGCCACGATACAAACTGAAGATGGCCCGATTGTGGCCCGGTTATGTGGAGAACGCGCGGTTCTATTGGACTTTCATCCTGACCAATCGTTTACGATCAAGACGGCCTTGCGTATTAGAAGCTTGATAGAATCTCATATCAAGGATGCGCTTCCCGGTGTCGTCTTTGTAGCACCAGGTGTTCAAACACTACTGTTAGTGTTAAGGCCAGAGTTCCCGCTAGCAGACTTTGTGGATGCGTTGAGTCGGCGGAAGTTCCCTCTGCTCGAACAACTTCCATCTCGATTGATCCAGCTCCCTCTACTATTTGACGACGAGCAATGCCGTGCAGCGGTCCAGCAATACGCAACAACAATCAGAGCAGATGCACCGTGGGCTTCATCAAATGTATCATTTGTCGAGCAGCTGAACGGGCTGACTAGCGGTAGTCTACAGCAAATCATGGCATCAGCTCAATTTCTAGTGCTCGGTCTTGGGGATGTCTTCTTGGGAAGTCCTTGTGCAGTTCCGTTAGACCCAAGACATCGCCTCTTCGGTACAAAGTATAGCCCGGCCCGCATCGCAACACCACGAGGCGCAGTCGGCTTTGGAGGACAGTATCTCTGCATCTACGCAGCCGAATCTCCTGGCGGATATCAGCTAGTAGGCAGAACATGCGATATCTGGAATGAAACCAAGATCCCGTTCCGATATCCGGGGCTAGATTATCATGAAAACAATTCTGCTTCCCTAGAATATCAAGATTTTAGTGCAACATATCAAGCACATATTGAGTCCGTGATACGGCAAGTCCCAACGCAAGATAATAGGCCTTGGCTGTTTCGACCTTTCGATAGAGTCTCATTTTATCTAGTCTCCGATGCAACTATTCTAGAAGCACCTGGTGCTATTAAAATATCAGAAGGTAAATTCAGCCTCAAGACTCATATAGAATCGCTGGCGCCACATCAAGCTGCCATCATGGCCGATATACAACACCGCCGCACATCATACCAGAGATCAGCTTTCCTGCCAGCTTTACTACGTCCATTCACACGATCGAAATATATTAGAGACACCAGCGAGCCAAACAACAATTACGGCAACTACAACAGCATAGAGGCAGAAGTGACCCGATTACTTGATCAATCATCGGCTGCCGTTACAGTGACGGCGCCGTGTCCGGGTTGCTGTTTAGGGTTAAGCACATGTGAAGGAGCCACGGTTCGTCATGGAGAGATTTTAGCTGGTGTCGAAGTCATGAAGATGACAGTGCAAGTGACGAGTCCATGTGATGGGATTCTCACACGGGTCTTTGTAAAGGCGGGAGAGTTTGTTAGTCAGGGAGATATCATAGCTCTCATTGATAGAGAATTGGTCAACAGATCAGCGGTGGGAGATCGACGGCTGATATCTTGAAGAAGCCTAATATGAATTTTGGTACAGGGTATAAGATATAGAGTATAGCCAAGCTTTTTCGTTTTCTATCATTTTGCTGATAACTAAGAATAATTTTACGGACTTGGCCTTCCATTAAAGAGGATAGAATAGTAAAAGAATTTGAGCCCCGCGGCCCCTCATTTAGGCTTCTATTATGGTGATACAACTTCAACCTTGCCTACATATACGTCCCTAAAAAGGTTAATAATACCGTGATCTGTGACTTGACAATGACGTTTTCTTCGCCGATTTGATTTCCTTTCACCGCGTTGTCAATGAAATGATAAGAGACATACCAAATATATCTCTTATCTTTGTTGTATCATACATCGTACATGTACTTCAGCCGAGTAGAAGAAAATGTGTATGATTGTTCGGTATAACACTGCAAAGAATCTATAAAACCTTCTTTTCGCTACTTCTGTATCTATTATGAAAAGTTTAGACCTTAGCCTTGTATTCTTTTTTCCTCTTTTTCATCCGCAGGAGGAACAAGAATAGAAATATTTACATGTAGGTCAAAAATCAAGATCCCGAAAAAAAAATCAAATCTTTGCGGATTTCGGCCTTGATAAACAGTAAAAACGCACTAAGAAGGACACAAGAAAGTATACTAAATTTGCCGAACTCAGTCCGAGACATAGTTATTAACCCTAGAAAGATACCGAGGGTTTGAGAAAATATCTGATATCACTATTCTTTTTGTCTCCGCCATCGACTTAGAAACTAAGAAGAGACAAGAAAAAAAGTAGATAATATAGAGGACAGGGAGAGCGGGCGCCCATCTCCGCCAAGCCTGATTAATGGTTCATAGGGTATTCACACAAAAAAAAAAGAAGCAATAAACATCTCGAAGCGAGGCGAGGGGTTGTGAAAATAAAAACCCAAAGAACATATCTCAGGGCTTACAGCTCCTTATTTATCAATGACTAGGTTTTAAGCTGGATTTTAGTTAATACAATTCGGCGCTTATGCTTAGCTGAATAAGGAATAGAAGAAACTCAAGGGTCGAAAGTTTCAAACGAGGAAAATATCGATAGAGAAATTCCCCTAAAAACAATAGAGACACCAAACATTGGCTTGTCTCTGTAGTACATTTACTGGTTATGAAACCCCCTAGTATAAAGAAAGACAAATGGCAATAGAGATATATCAATTATCAGCCTGTGCTTTTCTTGTACAGCCTTAATTTATGATTTGTGCTTGAGTCATGAACAAAGTCCAAGACCCTTTGCCCGTTACTACATATCTTGCGCCTTGTTTTCGGGAGTTTCGTTGAGAAATGCTACCTAAGAATTTTGAGTATAGCTATCTATTAGAAGCACGTTTTTCTTTCAGGTTTATATTCTTGTGCGGTTGTTGGTAGGTCTTGGGTCCGGAATTCGGACTTTGGTTTGTTTTGTTTTATAAGGAGTTGTAGAGCGAAAGGGGGGGGGGGG